>PVJC01030928.1:0-20901 GCA_004026665.1 Murina feae
CCCCCCCGCAAGTGCACAAATTTTTGTGCACTGGGCCTCTAGTATTCATTTAATGGAATATCCTTTAGCCATAAAAAGAAATGAAGTTCTAATACATACTACAACATGGATGAATGATAAAAAATTTGAGTTGAGTGAAAGAAGCCAGACACAAATGCCACATATTATGTGGATCCATTTTTATAAAATATCAAGTATAGGCAAATTATTTAAACAGAAAGCATATTAGTATTAGCCAGGAGCTTGAGAGATAGGGAAATAGAAGCTAACTACTTAATGAGTATGGGGTTTCCTTTGAGGTGATAAAAATGTTGTGGAACTATAGTCATGATGGTTGCAAACATTGTGAATTTGATAAATGACACTGAATTGTACATTTTAAAATGCATTAAGTGGTAAATTTTATGTTACATGTATTTTTCTACAATAATGAACCTAAAAGCAAAAATACCTACTAGTAGATCTCACTTAATTTGCTTGTGTTCTTTAAATCTTCATATTTCAGAGCTCATATTTGTCATTGGTGTTAGGGTTAGTTCTCTACAAGATAACACTTCCATTACAACTGAAAATGGGACATGACCAATGCCTTTGCAATCTGTGTCTGGTACCCATTGTATGTGTCTAGATTTCAAGCGCTAGTTCTTTGTTTTTTTTGATACTCAGTAGAGCTGTTGGTCCTTAGTAGATTCCTCCACGCATGAGCTCTTAGGACACATTGGAATTTTCGAAGATGCATTTCCTCACAGATTCCTTTGACTACTTTTCATCCAAACCCTAGATTCTAGTGCAATATGTATTTTTTGAGGTCATCAGCAAGGGTGGCAGTCCTCTTGAGCAGAATCCATTTCAAGACAACCAGTTTTTTTTACTCTCAGAGGGCCCATAACTGTTCGATGGTATATGTGTACCTTTGCCCCACCATTGGCGGACTTGAAGCTTACTCTGCACATTTTCCCTATGTTTCCTATCTCTGCTCTGCAGACAGGCTAATCAAGCCAAAACTTACATGCCCTTAGTTTTTTTTTCAAAAATGAATGTTTTGCCCGCCCTTATACAACTTGGCAATGGGTGTTTTCTATTGGCAGGCCAATTTTTAAAAAATATATTTTTATTGATTTCAGAGAGGAAGAGAGAGGGGAAAGAGAGAAGTATCAATGATGTGAGGGAATCACTGATTGTCTGCCTCTTACATACCCCCCCCCCCCCCCCGGGGATTGAGCCCGCAACCCAGGCATGTGCCCTGACTAGAATTGAACTTGGGACTCTTCAGTCCACAGGCCAGCGCTCTATCCATTGAGCCAAACCAGCTAGTGCGGCAGGCCAATTTTTAAAATATCTCACGACCATTTCACGGTATCATAGCATGTTTTGGTCTATCATCTTACCTAAGTATGTGATGCTACTTATCCCCTATTTTGTTGTTCTCTTAATTTTTAAGCCTTTGCTGAAACTCTGAGTCCACAAAAAGTCATATTTAGCACAGTTTTGTTAATAACAAAACTGTTTCTTTTCTCCCCAAATTTTGTTTGCTTTTTATTATACATATCAATTTGGTTTTTGCTCTGCCTCTCTCATCTTTCATTTTCATGATCATAACTCTGTTTAACAGACTAAGGAACTTCCTTAAGGTCTACTGTTCTCATGAGATCACCGAGTACTGTGAATAACAACTTTCCCTCATGTAACCATTTTTTTTTCCTGACAAATCTTTCTCCACTTTTTTTAAATTAGAAAATAATAGCTCTGGGCCAAGTATTACTAAGAAAGCTGCTGCTTTAGAAGCAGTTTGTCTCATTTTCCGTGGTGTTTGGCTGTTTCTATTTTAGAAATATTCACCTTATCTGACAAATAAAACAAATAAATAAATTTTTCAGGTATACTATGAAACAACTGTAGTTTATTTTTTAAATCTAAGGTCTTTATCTCTCTCCTGTCCTAAAATTACCTTATTCCAAATCACTGTAGAAGGCTCCCTACACACTGCTATTGGCTATTTGCTTTGGAGAAACAATCAGGGTGAGAACTGACAATGTGATTCACTTCATGCTGCACAGAAAATTCACTAAAGGAGCCAACATAGAGCGCTTTGTTATTCCCAGGAATTGCCATTATCCAAGCTAAATTATGTCACCTGTGAAGTCTGAATAAGCACCAAACATTGTCTGGAAGTTCTTTGCAACTGTTTCCTAACTCTAAAAAAAAGAACAAGGTTTCTTTAATTCAACTTTACTTATTTCTTTTGGGCCAAGTAATCACAGTCCACCTTATCACCTACTTTGCCCTTTGGAAATGTAAGTCTTATAATTCTTTGTGATTCCTGAATAAATTACATAATTTGATTCAAAGAATTCTGCAAAACGATTACTGTAATATTCTATAATTAAGTACATTATTACAAGGTAAATAATGTAATAAATGGACAAAGCTATAACTAGGCATCTTATACAACAGTTTGCATATTTAGTGGAAATGCTAAAGTTTATAGAGGTTGATGGAAAATTTATCTTTCACCACACACACACACACACACACACACACACACACACACACGCAGGCTAAATAAAAGAACAGAAAAAGCAGCAGCAATTTTACAGATTCAAGTGACTCAGAGTGCCTTAGGCATTTTGCTGATCTTTAAATACACTGTCAGTCAAATAAATCTTGAGGCTGCATGACTAGACTGTAAAATAAGCTTTAGTTTCATTTGAAGATTTTTCCCAGATTCCTTCTATCACCCATGAATACAATATAAAAGACAGAACAATACATTTCAGAATATCATGAAGAACTAAATACTAACTAGAGTGTTTGAGACCATCTTATCCTAATGGTTCCCATACTGCATTTATCTTCAATATTGTAATAAGATATTTCAAAAAAATAATTTTTAATTGATTTTAGAGAGGATGGGATAGGGAGAGAGAGATAGAAACACCAATGACTAGAGAATCATTGATTGGTTGTCTCATGCATGTCCCACACTGGGGATCGAACCCACAAAGCAAGCATGTGCCCCTACTGGGAATCAAACTGTGACTTACTGGTTCATAGGTCAATCCTCAACCACTGAGCCATGCTGGCTGGGATATCATAGGAACTTTTTAAAATATATGTTATTATGCTCATCCTTGGTGTTAGAACAGATTTAGGGAGGGGAGGTAGCCTTTGGGTCACACCAGTGTGTAGCAGTGATAACAGTCCTGAGTATAATTCCAGGGCCTGTGTCTCTCAAGTTTTTTCATATCCTGTCCTTTTCTGTAAGACTTTAGAAAGTATGACAATAACTTAATTGTGCTTGATACTTCCAAATAAATTAGCATAAGGCATAATTAATGTGAGTATAATTTAAAAGGAAAATTATTTTGATATTGAAAAGTGTTTCTTTTCTTTTGAAAATATATGAATGAACTGTTTAGGCTTGCTCTTGCCACAAGTTTTACTATCCTAGATAATGTGGAAGGTTCCTTTGAAGATAAATCCTGATATTGTACATTTCTCTCTCTCTCTCTCTCTCTTGACAGAAATACAGAGGATGAGTTAATTATACTTCTCAGCTTATGACACATATTCATAATTGTTCCAATCAATATTTCATGATATTATTTGTACATTTATTTATTTCACTAGGAGCCCGGTGCACAAAAATTTGTGCACTCGGTGGGGGTGGGGTGGTCCCTCATCCCGGCCTGTGCCCTCTCACAGTTTGGGACCCCTCGGGGGATGTCCACCTTCTGGCATGCCTGGCCAGCCTGGGTGAGGGGCTGAGGGCTGTTTTCAGGCTGTCCACAGCCCCCTCAGGGTTCTTGCACTGGGGGGTGGGAGGGCTGGTGAGTGAAGGCGTGGAAGTTTCCTGTTGGGTGGCCCACCATCGCACACGCCTGGTAGGCCCACACTGCTGAGGGGACACACCTGGCACAGAGCTGGGTGGCAGGCTGGGGGGTGGACGCTGGTGCATGGTCCCTGGGGCAGGGGGCCTGCTGCTGAGTGGACACACCTGCCTCCGTGTGTGCTGTGTGCCCCAATTGCACCTATTTCCAGGTCTCAGCTTCCAGCCAGGCTGGCTCGGTCCCCCAACCCCGAGGCTGCCCTGCCGCCTGTAATCCTTGACTAGATCTATTTCCAGGCCTCCATTGCCCAAGCCCTGCTCCTCTCCCGGCAGTTTGCAGCTTGTGTGTTGCGCGGCTTCTCTGGCTTCTCCGGGGCTGCAGCCTCCGCCATCTTGGCTGGGCTAATTTGCATACAGCCACTCTGATTGGCTGGTGGGCATGGCTTAAGCGTCCTAGAGAAATGGTTAATTTCAATATTATGCCTTTATTAGATTAGATATCTTCAATTATAATTCCAACTGTTGTCCATAAGCAGCCATTGGTCAAAGTATATCTTTCATGTGAATGTGTTCAGAAATCTTTTAATTTTGTATATAGTGTCTAGAAATTATTAATTTTGAATTAACTGACTTTATCAATTTGTTGCTTATAGTTCACATTTTTGAGGTTGTAGTTAAAATGACCTTCACTGCTCCTGGGTCACAAAGTTATTCTTTAAGTTATTTTTCCATTAAGTACATAGCTAACTTGGATATTAAAACCTTTAATAGATGCACATTTCTATTAGGTGTTAAAAAAGATTTAGTTTCATTTATTTCAGTTTAGTTAGCCACCTTTCCTAAAACCATCTATTACAATATTGTCCTTTCTCATTGACTTATAGTGTCCCCTTTGTCACACATCACACAACATGATATTATTCTGCCTTTAATTGCTCAGTTATTCTCCACTGTCCTTTTTTCCCCTTTTTTATTACTAAGATTTTAAAATATGTACTTACTGGCTGTACCCAGCCACGCGTTGCTGTGGCTCATTCTGGTTAAATGGAAAAGAAATAAAAGAGAAAGTGAACGTTTCTAATATGTTTAATTGCACAATGCTTGTGGGTATACAATATTTTTTGTTGTTCTATTGTCTGTGCAGATATAGAGATTGTCTGGTTTGCCGACTCTAGAACACACAACATATAATTGTCCATGTGAGAAGCAATCCATGTCTAGATCTCAACCGCACAATTCTAAAGATTGGCCCTGAGCTTTGTTGATGGTGATTGCAAACACCAATCGAATTGGGCATTGCAATCTCTTAAATTGAAATGGAATATCTGTTGGAATAATAGGAATTCGAGGAATGAGGGCATCTTCACCTTTGAAAAGTCCTGTCAAGACTGTTGCTTCTATGACGTTGCTCATTAACTTTTTTACTGCAAGCCATGTGCCATTGCAAAGCTTTGGCTGGTTGATATTTTGCAACATGATAATTGGCACACCGAGTTTCAATTGCAGTACATGTGGTGGCATCCCTGGAAGATTGAGTGAATTCAAAAATTCTGTTGGATAATTAACCACTTCATCTGCTTCCACAACAGTGTCGACGGACTTGTATGTGACTGCGTCGCTTTGAATGTTAGACTGAATAAAATTGTTACGTTCGTAGATGTCTTTGTTCTTGGCTGCAAGAATAGCTCATTCACTTAGCCAATCATGATTCTTATAATTGACTTGAATATTAGGAAATACTTTTTCAACCAATTCTTCTTTTGACATCACTAAATTGCAGAAGTTATGAGGCAATGAAATTCGTCCTGAGGTCCAATCAACTGGCACCTTTCCATTCCCAATTTCCAGCAATTGATGTGAGAATATCTCAGCTGATCAATCATTTTGCAGCTGGACATGCACATTTGTAGTTAATTTTAACATCTTTATGTGTCACCACAAAGTAGAGTATTTCAGGCAAGCATTTATTTCGTCCGCTGGTGTCGATCGAGAAATTACAGGTAATGTTTGCCTGAAATCTCCTGCAAGCAATATTAATGTGTTCCCAAGTGGTCTGATGTTTCCACGCAAATCTTGCAATGATAGATCAAGAACCTCGAGCGATTTTTTTGTGTGCCATTGTGCATTCATCCCAAACAATAAGTTTGCATTTCTGCAATACTTTTCCCATGCCGGATGCTTTGGAAATGTTGCATGTGGGAGTTTCAATGAATTGCATGTTCAATGGCAATTTCAAAGCGGAATGAGCAGTTCTTCCACCTGGTAGCAATGTTGCAGCTATTCCGGACGATGCAAGAGTAAGGCTATGTCATTTTGGGATCGAATTGCTGCCAGAATCAATTTAATTAGGAACGTTTTACCAGTTCCTCCTGGCGCATCTAAGAAGAAGATTTCCCCAACCCCGTTATTGACAGTTTGCATTATTTGATCATAAATGCCTTTTTGCTCAAGCGTTAGCTTAGGAATATTTGATTGCACATACAACAAAAGATCACCCATGCTGTAATATTCACGACGCAATTCAACATCGAACGAAGCAGCAGCAGATCAATTCAGTGATGGCATTCCCAATTGATTGAGAACTTTGTTCACAATTTCTAAGCACAAATCTTCAATCATTATCAATGCTTCATTGTAGATTTCTGCTGTGAAATCCATGTATATATTTGAATTTTCCTTGCATATTCGACGGAAAATATCTTCAGCCATGTGTGATTTATATTTCTCCCATAACTCTGTTGGAGATTAAGAAGAGCAGGCAGTCAATATGATTGCAAACAATGCATGAATTTGATTTGGATGTGACGTGTTACACACGTCATAAATGCATATACGTCGGTCGTTCTCCAATAAATTCAGAGCTTGACATGCGCTGCGGAAAGTGGCATGTGTAATGCGTTGACAATTCTCAATTGCTGGAGAGACGTTGGACCGGACACATTTACCAACAGCATGCGAAGAAGGAAGCATTCATCTTGATTGGGATGCACGGTGCACAGTCTGCCTATTGTAGTTTCTTTGAATATGCCAGGTTGTCCGTTGACTCACTCTCCTCATTTGCATCATTCAAATGATTTTCTACTCGCATTCCATGTGTAATGTGTAGGCACTTCCAAATACAGCAGTGTTTTCGCAAAACGCGTCATTTTGACATAACGTGAAGAAAGCAGTTAACATTGTAGCCGGTGGATTCAGGGCTATTTGTTGCACATTTGCAGCTGTGAAATAAACGCATTGTCCATTTTCTAGATGCACTGCTAAGTGAACAACAGCTGGACTTCGTTCATGAATGGGAAATGAAAGAATTCACCATATAGCTTCATTGCTGCTTATGTATCTTCCAGCCTGATACAGTGCGTTTTCATTGATATGTATGACCGCATTCCTATCTCTTTCTTGTTGCACGTCCAAAAACTGCCATGTCGCTGCCTTTATTCACGTACTTACAAATGTATTTGATCGATTTAACGGAGTTACAGTTTTCCACGTTTATTTGCGCTTTGTATGTTTTTTATAGCAAAGGCGAATATGGAACAACCCATCGGTTATCTACTTCGATGTCACTGTTTCGCATTTGTATGGTTGCTAATTTACCGCCATCTTCTGCTGATCTTCTTCTGTATAAAGGATATCCATCGTTTCCTGTAACTGTGTTGGATACTAATGCTCGAGGATATGGCTTAGAGCATTTTCCGTCTATCATGCATGGTGAATTTGGATTCAGTATACCGCAAGGTCCATGTATCATATTTTTCCTCACAACTTCATGCAAATCCTTATAGATGTCGGCATCGGGTATTTCAGCGCATATTACATCGTCAATTTTGTTTGAAGCGATTTTGTTATAGAGCCAGGTTAGGATATGTGCGTGTGGCAATCCTCTCTTTTGCCATTCCACTGAGTACATCTAGCAGTACATAGGCCCAAACACTTTATATTTTACTATGAAATCCATCAGTGATTTCAGCTTCTGTCTGAAAACATGTGCTGTGATGTCATGCCTATCCACCGGCGATTGCCCAGGAGGTAAGAACTGTTGTATGTCGTCCCAAGCTGGATTGCATGTGAATGTAATGCATAGGTCTGGACGCCTGTAGTGACAAACATACGCAATGGCATCTTGAGTGTACTCATGCATGTGATGAGGACTGCCTATATACGAAGATGGCAAAATCGTTAGTCTTCCAACATTAGTTGTATTACCGTCATTTACAACTGCGTCTTGCAAATGAACATATTCTTCAGAGCGAAGCTTGGTCTGATTCAAACGGATGAATAACAAACGCTCTGTTTCGAATTTTTCATACATATCTACAATGTATTGGTGAAACAATTGACGGCATTTCAAAATGTGATTGTCTTCATTCTCTCGAATCATTAATCGGTATTAATAATAGTTCATTGCACTGCGTTTCATATTTGTTTCTTCACCGCTGACTGGATTTATCATCTTAACGTTGAAGTGATATCCATCGGCACCATCCCAAATGACTGGATATTGCAGGGCATCGTAGCATCGATGAGTTTCTGCAACTTTTGTCAATTGATCGTTTCTCTGATGAAGAACAATATCTCTAGGTTGGAATTGATCTCCGACTATAACAATTGCCACTTCGTCTATAGTTGGAGCATTGAATCTTCACACATGTTCCCCAGCAGGCGTTTTGTCAGCATGAATAACAACAATCTTGTGTGTATCAGATGGCATCATGTCATTTGCTGTTTTGAACAAATGCACAAAATTGTTTTTTTCGTGAAGAAGCTCTAGCAGTTGGGAAACGATGGACCTTTGTATGCCAGTAGAAATTCCGCAGTGTGCATTCAGTTCATCGTTGCCATCACCCATGAAATACATTTGTAGGAATTTATGTTGACCATCTGGGAACGGAAGCAAGGAGCCGACTTTATGATAAATTTGTCCTCTCACTTTGAAAGTTGGCATGAATTGAGCTGTTCCGATTTCTGCACCGAACAACGTCATTTGGAAGCATGAGTTGTATTTCCTGATGTTAGATAGGAAATGCTTTGATTCGGCCGTATATCCAGCAAGCAAAGTTTTTAATGGCTCTGGCGGTTCTCCAAGTTGAGGCAGTTTAATTTTTCCAGCGGCACAACACATTCCTTTCGTTTCTCCATTAAATTTCAGAGCCTTGCAATAAGGACACACTTCAGTCATAGTTCCGATGAGAACATGCCGGCTCAAACTATAATCACCAGCTGGGTTGTACCGGAATGCAAGGCGGTTGTAATTGTGTGATTGCTGAGCACAGAGTCATGTTTGACACTGATCTGCTGAGAGTTTTTCAGTCACTCTCAGTCTGTCGCGTTCATTCTGTTGAGAACGAAGCAGATCTGAAGCTGAAGAACGCCATCGCCATGCTCGCCACCGTGCATCCTCAAGTCTGGCTGCACGTTGCTCTGCTTCTTCCACAGTATGTATTTGAGCCATTCTTTGTCTATTTCGCTCCTTCGCTGGTACCCTTTCTTCCTCAGTTTGATTTGCAATTACTCGTCGCACTGCTTCTGCTCCGCGAGTAGGAGGACCTACATTTGATCTTCTTCGAGGCATTATTTGGATGTGTGCATAGCGTGTGTTGCTTTTACGTCCAACAGATGGTGCCGTTTTTTTTTTAAAAAAAGCATGTTTTTACCTGTCACAGGTGTGACATCTATATAATGTAGATATATCAAAACATGCGCATATTCGAATGCAACATTGTGTCAAAATTTCAAAGCAATCGGTGAAGAAATTTCAGAGATTTGAGATTTTGAACAAATGAACATTTACATTTTTATTTATATAGATATTGGGTAAGGTATATTTTCCTTCATTTGTTTTAAGATTGAGAAGAAAATCTTTATCCCTTCATAGAAATTTTGCTTTATTTATCATGTTTCCCAAAAGAAATCCAATTGAAATTTTGAAGGGTATTTCCTTGAATTTATAGATCAACTTGAAAATATTGTGATCATTATAGTATCAAGTCATACCATCCAAGACCATGGAATAACTCCTTTTAAATTTATACCATTTTCTATGTCCTTTATTATTATTTAATTCCTCGATGCTTTACTATTTTCACTGCTATTGTAAATAACATAAATTGTATTATCTAGTTGCTTATTTCTAGTATAAAATACAATATAATTGTTAAGTTGTTCTTAAATTTGGCAAACTTTTTTATTCCTTTCTCCATTCTAACAATTCCTTAGTAATTTGGTGTTTTTTCCACATTGACTTTTATAATGGGAAAGCACTGCGTTTTGCAAAGCAGGTGATATGCTCATCTCCCATCAACCTTTCTTATTCCTACAGCAGACATTATATTTGTAGAGATTTTAATTCTTCAAATGCATTTGTTGAACATTTTTATACTCTAGAAACTATAAAGAACATACAATAGTGGGCATGACCAACATTGTTGCTAAAAGAGCATACAGCCCAAGTGAGGAAATAAGACAATCAGGCAAGCAATTACATTAAAGTAGGTTTTACTATAATAGAGGAAGTACAAATGCTATAATAGCATACTGCAAGGGCAAGTGACCTGGCTTAAGTAATCTGGGAAGGATTCTTGAAGGAAGTGTTTCAGCTAATAATGTGAAAGATGTATAATTAATATCCAACCATAGAAGGAGGGAAAGAGTATAAATTTCCTGAGGCAATATAATTTCCATGCGATTTATATTAACTGACATAATTTCATTATAACAATAGTGCAGGCTGTGAAAGGATATTTACACAAGCCAAAACTGATATGTTAGAAAGGAGCCAAATCATAAAATGCATAGCAAGGATTTTTTATGTTGAGGACAATGGAGAGCTATTGAAATGATTTTCTCGCCTTGGCCAGTGTGGCTCAATTGGTTGAGCATGGTCCATAGTTCAATTCCAGGTCAGGGCACATGCCCAAGTTGTGGTTTCGATTTCCAGTTAGTGTGGGCATGAGAAGCAACCGATCTCTTTCATAATGATGTTTCTCCATCTCTCTCTCTTTTTCCCTTCCACTTTTAAAAAATCAATAAAAACATATTTTTAAAACAGGAATGGTTTTGTCAAAGAATTGATATGATTAGATTTATAGTTTTATTTTGCAATTATTCCCTTTAGAGGTAAAGTATGTAACATGGGCATATAGCAATCTCCTTTCTGCAACAATTTCTCAGGAAGGTAAAGATTATGGTGTTTTTGTCTAGGTCCATATAACAGAATGATTACACAATAAAATTTTTTTATTATATCATAAAACAAGGTGAATGGGTACAGAGTGTTTTTCGGTTTAGCTAATTCAGTAGCTTATCAATTTCTGTGTTCTTTGTTAGCTTCCCTTCAATTTTCCTGTTTCTAAATTTATAAGATGGATGACGCTCACACAGTATCGTCCAAAGGCAGAGAGTTTCTCCTCAATGAGTGTCCTTTATCTCATGGAATAAAATCAACTGATATGCTCCCTTGGAGACTTTGCCTTATATTTCACTGGTTAGTGTTGGATCACATGCCCATTAACAGGATGACCAATCACAGAATCAATATTATTATCTTAGACTAACAAAAGTTCAATTTCTGTGGCTGAGGAGGGAGGGAGTTAATCTTATCTGAGCACAAAAATCAGAACCAAATAAATGAAAAGCCTTATTGTTAAAGACATGTGTACCCCTATGTTCATAGCAGCATTATTTACAATAGCCAAGACATGGAAACAATCTAAGAGTTCATTGACATGTGGTTGGATCTTGTTGCTTTCTTTGCCTAGAATGTGGAGAGAAATGGCTATAGGTAAATATCCAAAACTGTCTACCAAAAGATATTTTCATATTCTTTAACTTGTCATCCAAATAAGTTAATTGATTTAATGGTTGGATCAAATATTACTTCAAACAACTGTAACTTCTTAGGGATTGGTCTGTAAATTCTTTCAATTTATCATTCGTTTTTAACTGTGATCATACTCTCAT
The DNA here is from genome assembly GCA_004026665.1 of Murina feae. NCBI lineage: Eukaryota > Metazoa > Chordata > Mammalia > Chiroptera > Vespertilionidae > Murina > Murina feae. The sequence goes on from PVJC01030928.1 coordinate 11,786, forward strand.
TTATTTCATTTGAGAAATACTGTACCAGATAATAACAGGATATAATTTGGATAAGAGAGCTGAAAGAAACTAGAAAGAGAATGAGTCAAGTTGAGAGGGAAATGCAAGGCAAATCATGTTGGAGTATCAGTATCTGGCAATAGGAAATTTGCACCCGTAGTCCAGTTAAGACAGCTCTTTGCATAAACCTCAGCAGGAAATTCTAAAATGGCTATGCACCTGCTTCAGAATAATGGCAAATATAGCCCTTTTGAAACAAGCAAACCAGGGTGCACTGGAATTAGGCTTCAGAGATTCACTCATGCCTAGTCAGTTTGCAGGATAATGACAATAAGCCCAGATGGTCTGCTTTCTGTGTTGTCTATATTGTACTGGATGGCTTTGTAAATTCAAATTACCATTGCAACATCCCTTTTCATTGTAAGTTCCTCTACTAAAAAGCAAAAAGCAAACAAATCAATTCCCCTACTAAAATTTAACTATAGTCATGTACTAAAATGGTCATTACCATTTATCATGAATTATGTACTTTTGTTTACCTGATTATTGCTTGAGGTATCACAATATACTTACAGGAACATACCTGATAGGTCATGTTAATTCAAGCACACCATCTAAAAGAAACAAATTTTCTTTGTTTCAATGTGTGTGCTTTAATGTTCATGTCTAAATGTTTGTGCAGGTGGTTTGTATTTTATACTTCCTATGAAGAAAATGATGTTTGCTGTTTTATTTTATTTCATCCAAACAAAAGCATACCTAATAGGACAGTTATAGGTCTAAATGTGAGCTTAATCGGGAAGATAAAATCAATAAGTATTATGTTCAGCTTCTTACGTGTTTATCAGTGTACTACTTGGTGCCTCCCTCAAGCCTCACACACAAACCCTACTTCCATATCTTTTCTTATTGTCTGCATTATACTGATGTCAAAATATAGCTTAGTGTTTTTCTATACCATTGGAGCTAATGCTTTTAATCTTTACTTTTTTAATTTGAGAGAATTCCCTTTGTCCTAAAATTCAATTATTTAGAGACAAATATTTTAAAAGATGTGTTGGGTTGTTGTTTTTTTTAAAGAGAATGTTTGTTTAGAAAGTCATAGAGGGAGAAACTAATATGGCAGCATAGGTAAACAACTGAAATTGCTGCCTCGCACAACCACTTCAAAACTACAATTAAAAGACAAAACAGACATCACCCAGAACCACAGGAAGGCTGGCTGAGTGGAAACTCTATAACTAGAAGGAAAGAGAAAAGCACACTGAGACTCAGAGGAGATGTGGAAATAAAGTGCAGAGGTACAGAGGGGCATGCGGAAAGGGCTGACAACTAAAGACATGGTTGTCTTTTTCAATCCAGAGGGAGTCACAAGCTCCCGATGGCTCTGAACTCCAGTTCCAGGCAAGTCTCTGGGGACCCAGACTCATACGGGGAGAAACTAGACTGTCTGGCATCAGGCAGAACTTGAGAGCAGCTTTCTCTCAGAGGTGCTTGCAGTGATTACCACGGGACACTGAGACCAGGGGCCTCTTAGGGCAGGGCTGAGGATCAGCGATAGCTGTTTGCTCCACCCTGTTCATTCCCTGAGACCCTGCCCCATCCAATCTGCATACAGAGGCTTTTGCATATAAAAGGCCTGGCCCTTTTCAATCTAAAATTAGCTAACAAACTACAGCTGGGTCAGAGAGACCCAGAACATACAAAAGAAGGCCAAGGCCCCACAGCATCTTGCATTGCTTCATAGCTGGGCCTCATCTGGGCACCTCCAAACCTCAAACAAAGAATATGCAAATGTCTCTGTAGTTTCTGCTCAGTAGCCTCAGGCAGAGGCTAAATTAGTACCTCCTTAGAGATACAAGAACCAGTGTACTCAGTGGACAGAGTGGGACCATCCAGATTACAACTCCTCAAACCCATAAGGGACACACTCAGGGGGCAGACTCAGTGAGCATCAAAGCCCCACTGAAGCAAGTCTTGCCCCATAAGAGTGTCTCCAGTACAGAAGTTCTCCCACCGTAGACACTGCTGATTCTCACAGCTAATTGGCCTGGAGGTCAATTCCTCCCAGTGATACCAACAACAATCAAGAATTAAATATATCAAGACTGTGCACAAAGCCCACAAAGGGGTGCACCAAGACTGTCCACCTCAGGTAATTGGAGAGGCTGAGCCACTGGGCCCTATAGGACACCTAGCACAGAAAGCCACCCTATCAACACAAGGAAGCAGCCAAAATGCGGAGACAAAGAAACAGGTCACAAATGACAGAAATGGAGAAAAGCAAACTACTGTTTACAGAGTTCAAAATCACAGTTATTAGGTTTTTCAAGACTTTTCTAGAAACCAATGATACAATTAGTGAGACCCTTGATAAATCTAGTGAGATCCTTGAGGATATGAAAAAGGACCAACTAGAAATTAAGCATACACTGACTGAAATAAAGAATAATATACAGAGTTCCAACATCAGACTAGAGGATCCCAAGAATCAAGTCAAAGATTTGAAATATGAAGAAGCAAAAAACACTCAACTAGAAAAACAAAAAGAAAAAAAGAATCCAAAAATATGAAGATAGTGTAAGGAGCCTCTGGGACAACTTGAAGTGTACCAACATCAGAATTATGAGGGTGCCAGAAGAAGAGAGAGAGCAAGATATTGAAAGCCTATTAGAAGAAATAATGTCAGAAAACTTCCCCTACCTGATGAAAGAAATAGACTTACAAGTCTAGGAAGTGCAGAGGACCCCAAACAAAAGGAATCCAAAGAGGACCACACCAAGACACATCATAATTAAAATGCCAAGGGCAAAAGACAAAGAGAGAATCTTAAAAGCAGCAAGAGAAAAGCAGTTAGCTACCTACAAGGGAGTACCAATATGATTGTCAGCTGATTTCTCAACAGAAACTATACAGGCCAGAAGGGAGTGGCAAGAAATATTCAAAGTGATGAATAGCAAGAACCTACAACCAAGATTACTTTACCCAGCAAAGCTATCATTCAGAATTGAAGGTCAGATAAAGAGCTTCATAGACAAGAAAAAGCTAAAGGAGTTCATCACCACCAAACCAGGATTATATGAAATGCTGAAGGTATTCTTTAAGAAGAGGAAGAAGAAAAAGGTAAAGATAAAAATTATGAACAACAAATACACATCTATCAACAAGTGAATTTAAAAATCAAGGGAATACAAAATCTGATGAACAGAATAAGCTGATGAATATAATAGAATCAGGGGCATAGAAAGGGAATGGACTGACAATTCTTGGGGAAAAAGTGGTGTGGGAGGTACAGGAAAGACTGGACAAAAATTGTACACCTATGGATAAGGATGGGGGGGGTAAGGGCATGTGGTGGGGTGGGAACCTGGAGGAGGGGAGTTATGGAGGGGAGGAACAACTCTAATAATCTGAACAATAAAGATTTAATAATAAAAAAGAAAGTCACAGAAGTAGAAGCGAGCTGTAGAAGAAATGGGCTCAGGAAACAAGTTACAGAGGCAAAAAAAAAAGGCCCTTGAAGCTTAGCAGAAAGATAGAGGCAAGAAAAACGTGCATGGGGGACAATGTTTGAGAGATTTGAGGGTGTGTTCCATGGAGAGAACATCCAGGGATGTTGCTATTAAAATAAAAATATTCAATGGAACAGAAAATAGTATAGAATCTCCAAACAGACCCATAGTTGGTTTTGATCTTGGGAAAGCTGTTAAATTGTTCTAAGTTCCAGTTTACTAATAAGTAAAGTGAAGATAATATCTCCTGAAAAGTTTTTAATGATCAAATACCTATGAAGCCTAATAAACACTTCCAAACTCACCTTATAAAGCAAAATTACTTTGATATTAAAAAAAGACAAAGATAGTGCAAGAAAAGAAAATTAAAGACTGATATGCCTAAAGAACATTGAAGCAAAAATCCTCAATGAAATATTAGAAAACTTAATTCAACAATAGATTAAAAGAATCATACACCATGATCAAGTGGATTTGTTCCAAGGATGCAAACATGATTCAACATCCACAACTTAATCAATGTGATACACCATATTAACAAAATCAAGGATAAAATTATATGATCATCTCAATTGATACAGAAAAAGTATGTAATAGAATTTAAAATCCATTCATGATAAAGATTCTCAACAAATCAACACAGAAGGAATGTAATGACATAATAAAGGCCATATGTGATTCGCCTATGATTAACATAATTAACATCATACTCAATGTTGAAAAGCTGAAAGCTTTTCCTCTAAGATCAGGAACAAGATAAGGATGCCCACTCTTGCCACTTTTATTAAATAAAGTAATAGAAGTCTTAGCCACACAATTAGCCAATAAATAAGTAAATAAATAAATCACATCCAAATCAGAACGGAAGAAGAAAAACTTTCTGTTTGCAGAAGACATCTAAACTAATAAAAGCAGAATAGTAAAATTAGCCGTTTCTTCGGGACGCCCAACAGCCAATCAGAGCGACTGTATGCAAATTAGCCTAGCCAAGATGGCGGAGGCCGCAGCCCCGAGCTCCATCATCTTGGGAGCCTGGGTCCTGGGAAGGCATCTGGGGCCCTGGGCTGGCCGATGCCTTCCCAGGCGGAGAAGCCTTCCAGGGGAAGCGGGGACCAGCCGGGGGACCCCGCAGCCCCCTTCTGGGAGGCCGATCGGTGGCCAGCGCCACCGGAATGGCCTGCGGAGAAGCTTCCGGGGGACCAGCCGGCGGGACCCGCAGCCTCAGGAGGCCGATCTGATCGGGTGGCCAGCGCCACCTGATGGGCTTCCCAGGTGGAGAAGCCTAGGGAGTGGGGGGACGGGATCATCCCGGGGACCCCATGCCCCCTCCTGGGAAGCCTATGGGGTGGCCAGCGCCACCCCATCGTTTCCCAGGAGGATGGCCCAGAGGGTCAGTGGGAGTTGTGGCCAGCCTGAAAACCGCCCTCAGCCCCTCACTCAGGCTTGCCACACCCCCTGGGGTGAGGGTTTCCACTGGGGAGCTTGACCAGCCTGCAAACAGACATTGGCCCCTCACCCAGGCTGGCCAGGCACACCAGCAAGTGGACATCTCCAAAGGGGTCCCAAACTGTTAGAGGGCACAGGCCGGGCTGAGGAAACACCCCCCCCCCCATTGCCCCAGTGCACAAATTTTTGTGCACCGGGCCCCTAGTGATGTTATATATAGAAAACCCTAAAGACTCCATCAAAATACTGTTAGGAAAATAAATAAATTCAGTCAAGTTATAGAATACAAAACCAGTATACAAAAATTAGTTTTATTTCATAGCTGAAAGGGAAATTAAGAAAACAATCCCATTTCCAATTGAATCATGAAGAATAAAATACCTATGAATTGTTTTAACCAGGAGGTGAAAGATCTGCTCTTTGAAAATTATAAGACACTGATAACAGAAATTAAATAAGATAAAATGAATGGAAAGATATCCCATGCTCATAGATTGGAAGAATTAATATTATTAATATTATTAAAATACCAACTAAAGCAATCTACAAATTAAATTCAATCTCAGTCAAAATGTCAATGACATATTTACAGTAACAGAACAATCCTGAAATTAGGGACCACTAGGAGTCCTCTGACAGGCGACTTTGGCTTGAGGACTCACGATTAGTCAAAACTTTAGTAGACCTTTAGTTTTATGACTTTCTCTCCCTCCTTCTCCTCTTCACAGAAATTAAAGCTGCACTGTCATCAGCATGAAGGGTCATTCAGACTCCTCTGACTCACTCTACATTTTTACCTCACAGACATTGCCCCCCCCCAATAAATCTGTTGTACTTGTAAACTCATTTTGGTTTCTATTTCTCTGAGAAACAGGACTAACATACCTTATCTAAAGTGGTCTTTTCCAGTCAGTGTCTCATTCTCTTGTTTATTTTCTTCAGAGAATTAATGTGGCCTAAAATTACCAATTAGCTGAACTAATTCATTATTGTCCCCCCCCCACTCCACTCTGAGCAACACGAGAACCTTAATTCTGAGCTACATGAGAACCTTAATTTTCATATCTGCGCTGTGTCCCAGCATAGGGTGTGGCACTAATTATGTATTCAATATAAAACTCTTGAATCAATTAATCTATTCATACACTATCAAGTAAAGAAAAAAATATCATACATAGATCAAGGTTTTAATAGTTGTTACCTATGGTGAGAAATGTAGCATTAAGGGATAGTATTGAGGGAGGAATTTCAAATTTTAATCTGTATACTTTAAATTCTTAGCAAATGTAATTTTTTTCTTATTATGATTTTGAAGAAATTAAAATAACATAAGTCAAAATGAAATTAACATAAGAAAAAATTCAAACTGAATTTCAACTCTAAGTCAAAACAATCAATTTTTCATTTAATTTTATAAAAGTTATATTATTTTTTTTATTATTACATAAAGTTTTACAAAGATTAGTACATATATCTCTTTTTCTCCTGAAAGTTATATTAATTAGATTTTGAAATCTATTATAAACATAAAATCCCTTTAATTAATGAATATAAAATAATCTGCATGCTTGCTTCATAAACCCATAAAAGAGAGATAGAGTAATGAATGGAATATATAAAGAAAAGATGAGATATGTTTCCAGGGTCCCTGTGTGACAAGATACAAAATATTCTTAGCTTTATCTAATCCTCATTTGTAGTTCTATGATGATTGAAGAAAAGTTCCACCAAATAATTAATAGATTTTTTAAGAAAATATGTTGCAAAGGATGTTATTGCAAACTTTTGAGACCACAGAGCATTAACCGAGGTTATAAAACTTCAGCCAAAAAACAGAATAGGTAGGAAAAGAATGTCTGCCTAACCAACTTAATTCTATTGAATGCCAACTGTGTGTCATGTATTGTGGTAGAATATCTAATCTAACAAAAGAGTAATATGCACATTAACCATCACTCTGAGACACCTAAGCCATGCCCACCAGCCAATCAGAGTGGCTATATGCAAATTAACCCAGCCAAGATGGCAGCTGGCAGCCATGGAGCTAGAGCAAACAAGAGGCTTCCTTGCACCAGCGATAGAGTTGAAACTGCCTGCCTAGGCCTGCCAGGCCTCTGCTCAAGGCAACAATGTTTCAATTACAGAAGCCATGGAGCTGAAGCAAACAGGAGGCTTCGTTGCCTTAGGCCTCTGCTCAAGGCAACAACGTTTCAATTATCGAAGATAAATAAACCCAGAAACCTGATTCCAGCCAGCCTCACTGGGACATTGGATCAATGGGAGCTGTGGGCAGCCTGAAAATGGCCCTCAGCCCCTCACCCAGGCTGGCCACAGCCCCATGGGGTGAGGATTCCCACTAGGGGGCTTGGCCAGCCTGCAAACAGCCATCAGTCCCTCATCCATGCTGGCCAGGCATGCCAGCAGGAGGACATCCTCCGAGGGGTCCCAGACTGTAAGAGGGCACAGACCAGGCTGGGGGACCCCCCCCCCCGAGTGCACAAATTTTTGTGCACCAGGCCCCTAGTTTGGATAATAAAAGAAGAAAGTCAGAGCTCTTAAACTAATAGAATTTAGTTTGATGGAGAAGTCTGGTGTGAACAAAAATACATAAATATATCATAAGTGCAATAGTGTGATAGAGTATAATGAATGCAATAGTAATATGTGCCAAAAACAGGGATGATACAAAAGAAAAGTCCCATTGCAGTCATTGTGGAGGGATACTGGAGAGCAAAATGGTGGGAGCAAAGACTAGAGAAACAAACCAGGTTAAAATAACGAGTGGCCTTGAATATTATCTTAAGTAATTTGGACTTTTTCTCAGGGTCCCAGTAGTTTCCTTATGTTTGATTGTGCAACCTGATTAGTTCAAATAATAACTGAACATGGACATCCAATGAATATACCTTTTATGTATTTATGGATACTTGATAAATGTTATGTATTTTATGGGGTATATAAATTAAAATTTTAAAAGATGAGGCCAAATTAAAATAAAAGAAGATTTTCCCAAAACAATTGTCTTGATCACCGCTTTGTTATAAGCAATATAGAGTTGTATCTTGCTTTTTTATCCAGTCTGACAGTTTTTTTCTAAATGGATTGTTTCACCAATTTATATTTACTGTAATTTTTATATGGTTGCTTAATATCTACCACTTGCTATTTGTCTCACGTGTTTGTTTATTCTGTGCTCCTCCTTTCCCACCTTCTTTTGAATTAATGGAATACTTTTTGTTTTTAAGATTTATTTCTCCTATTGACTTTTTATCTTTAACATATCTTTAATAGTTACTCTAGAAATTAGAATACCTCTTTAATTTGTGTTCATCTATATTCACATGTTGGATGATGTAATAATCTTCCAACAGTACAATTTCATTTATCCATTTCTGGTGTTTCAGACTTCTTTTTCTCTATAGTATCTTCTATATGTGCTATGTACCCCACACAATACATTGTTGTTATTTTTGCATTTTAATGTTAATATCCTTGTAAGTAATTCACACACATGTATATACAAATTGTTGCATATGCAAGTTAGTGTCTCAGGAAGCAGACTCTTAGGTGGAGATTCCCATACAGAAATATTATTTGCAATATTCTATAGATTGATAATTATAGAAGAGAAGGAAAAATAAATTTGCAAAGAAATTGGGATGTGAAGCCGTCTCAACAAAAGCCTTATCCTATCCCATGAGAAGCTGTGAAGCTGAGGTGAATTTAAATTTGTCCTGCAATGCAGCAAGGAAACCAATTTTATTTTCCTACATTGACACCAGTAGTTAGATATAGGCTATCCCCAGAAAGAAGCTGTGACCTTGGATAGAGTTAGCTATCTGCAATGACAGCATTTTCTGAAGAGGTCTGAAGCTGAAAGCTATCAGTCCAGAGCACTCTTAGCAAATTGAGGAATGATAAGTCTTTTTGTTCTGGGCCTGCAGGGCATCTTGACATTACATTACATAGCCCACTGCAGATACTTAGATGATGATGGATGATAAATAGTTAGATGTAAAGTCAGATAGATGAAAGATATAGATAAATTATATATGTGCTTCACTAGCATTTTAACAATGATGTGCCTACATGTAATTATTTTGCCTGCTTGGAGTTCACCAATATCATTGGATCTCATTATCTTTATTAATTTTTTTC
>PVJC01030929.1:0-20901 GCA_004026665.1 Murina feae
CAACGAGTGAATCTAAGAATCAAGTGAATAAAAAATCTGATGAACAGAATAAACTGGTGAATAGAATAGAATCAGAGGCATAGAAAGAGAGTGGACTGACAATTTTCGGGGGTTAAGGGTGTTGGGGATGCGTGAAGAGACTGGACAATAATTGTACACCTATGGATGAGGACAATGGGGGGGCAAGGTCAGAGGTTGGAGTGGGAATTGGGAGGAGAGGAGCTATGGGGGAAAAAAGAGGAACAACTATAATAATCTGAACAATAAAGATAAATAAAAAAATGGAAAGTACTTAACAGTAATGTTAGTAAATTAAAAAATTTATTATTGCCCGAAAAAAAAAAAAGTAGTCTGAATTTTGAATGAGTGAAGGAAGAATTATTCACAAGATTTGTATGTTTATGGATTACCCCTGGGATTTTTTTAGCTGGCAGCACAGCCTATAAATACATAATATTTTCCAGAAATTATCCTCAGAGGCTCAATCCATTAACTCAAGTGCATGCTACAAAAACAGATTTGTATGTATATAAACAGAGGAGGAAAGAAAATGAGATTTTTAAAAATCAAGTACAATGACTTAATCATCTCTGTGTTCTATAGTTCAGTGCTTGGCAAGACTGGAAGTTATACATTCATTGTTTTTTCTTAAAACTATGGAATGAATGAATGATTATAGCATCCATTGTTTCATTTAAAGAGCTTAAAGCATCACAACCTTTCCTTTTGTCTCCAGGAATGTCCTCAGCAAAGCCATTGCAATAGCTGGTGCTGTTCTATTTCAGGAAAGTTTCCTATTTGCCAGTAGATGGCAGTCTCTCTTCATTTTTCATCAGAAAAAAGGCAGGGATAGAAATGGAATTAAGATAAAGGTAGATTTTTAAATTCAGCACATTGTGTTTATTTAATTTTTATGAATGGATATTTTTAAATGACCTAGTAAGGAGCAAGAAAAGTAAAATATGTCTCAAGTTCACTGGAAATAAGGCATCAAACACAATCGACTTTGTGCTAGTTCATCAAATTTCATATCAATGTGCTACATTTTGATTAAATGACACCGTGTATTTCTTTCTGAAAATAGCTCATCAGTAGCCATGTGGATAGAAAATGTGGTTTTCCTTGTAATTGTCCCCCAGTTTCTCACCACGCTGACCACTCAGGCGAGCAGGCTTAGGCCTTTAAGGGTTTTGGACTCCACTTATTATCAGTCTGGTACCTTGGGGAGTGCTGAAAGAAAGCCTCAAATTATTTTACTTTTAAAATGTTTAAAATTTGTTCAGTAGCTCAGGACACTGCAGACATTGGACAAATGCATGCCCTAGCACTGAAGCATTATACAGAAAACTGCTCCAACAGGAGCTATTATACATTTCCACAGAGATTCCCAATATGTGAAACATAGCTATGCATTCAAATTGCATCTCTGCTACAGTAGTTCGTAGGGAGCAAACTGAGATTACCAATTTTATTTCCTTTAGAAAGTACCTTTATTTGAAACCTAAACCATGGGTTCCAGAATCACTTCCTCAACCTCTTCCCCTCATTATATTCATCATTTCTCCATCTACCTCAGCTCCCTCCCTAGTTCAATGGGAAGAAACAAGACAAAAACCTGGGGAACACTTCAGAGTTTCAAATCCTGGGTCTGGTCCCAGTTGATTTTTTAAATATCCTTTTATTTAGTCTGTTCTATAATTTGTCAACAGCTAAAAACACAACCTTAAATGCTCTAATCCACAATCATTGTTACCTAGAGAACACAGCTCATGGTAAAAACACATTTTCCTTGAAAAGAAGTACCTTCTCATATATTTTGTATTCCTTTAGACATAGTTACTATATGAAAAATTTGAGTAATTTTATATTATACTCAGATCTGTATTTTTATTTATCTGTTATACTTAGGGGAATTATAAAAGCAACTATATAGTTATAGTAGAAATAGGAAATGGCAGGAATGATTTACAAAAAGAGTCAGAATGCAAATAAGTCAATCACTGCAGATTATAAACTATTATATATTTTTGATATTTGTATATGCTTCCCCATTAGACTTTGAGACAGTTGAGGGCAAGAAACATTCATATTAATTTATTCATGTAATCATGTTTTCATCAGTCTCTTATTGCACACTTAATATGTGACAGGTTGGGGATAAAATGATGAATAAAATGTAACCTCTGACTTTAAGAAGCTTAAAGTATGTAAAGGAAAAGCATAAAAATAGAGTCAATAAATCATAGGTGCCATGACGGAAGTATGTACTGGCTACAGTGGAATCACAAAAGATAGAGCCTGTCTGTCTGCTGGGATGTAGGGGGATGATGGAAAGCTTAATTAGAGAAGAACTCTTGAACTATTTTGAAAGATGGACAGGAGTTCATCAGATTGATAAGCTGTGAAGTAAAATATTCTACACAGGTGGACCAATGTGAAACAGGGTATACATGGTGAGGTTTATTTAAAAACTGAAAATAATTTGTGAGGCAGTCAAAAAGATAGTTCTGTAAATGTAGGTAAGAATATGGTTAGGAAAACTTTTTATATCTTGTCAAGGAATTTGGATTTTATTATCTTGGTACTTGGAGTTAGGAATTGGATGAGTGCAGAAGAATGACATATGCTTTTTATGTTTTTGAAACTTCACTTTCACAAAGGTTTACAGGATAGATTGAGAATGAGAATTTAGCAACCATGATATAATTTGGGAGACTGCAATAGTTTAGGCAAGAGATGGAGGATAAAATGAGGAAAGATCAGAAGGTCAGTTTTGGATAGATTCAAATTGAGGTGACTGTTGGGCTTTTGAGAAGAGATAAATGACAGCATTTGAAATAAAGGGAAAGCTCTGGATTAAAACTGTGGTCTTGGGATCTTCAGAATATAAATTGTGACTGAAGCCTTGTATATGAATAAGATCATCTATGAGAGTGAGAAGATAAAAGAAAAGCAAGGACAAGACATTGGAAAGTGTAACATTTATGGTATAAATAGATTAAAAGGAGTTCTAAGATAAAAAATATATTAAAAAAAGATGGGGCTAGCAGAAGGAAAGAATGAACTTACAGAAGTGAAGATAGGAACAAGAGGTCAACATGACAAATATAGCATAAGGGGAAAACAGGGTGGAAATTGGTGAGTCAGTTGGATTTGGCAATTTGGAAGTAATGAGAGTCTTTTCCATCATGGTTTATATGGAATAGTGGGGTATTAGTGAAGGTTCAAGAGGGAATGGGAGGTGAGAAGTTTCTTTCAGAGGACTGCTCTAGGAAGAAAAGAAAGGTATCACTAGACTCTAGCAGTGCACCTGGAGCTGAGTGCATGTTAATGTAATTTTTTGGAACTGAATTTGCCAGGTATACTTTGTCATTACTACAATATTATTTGCAGACATAAGTGCGACATACATTTTATAATTAGACTAATGGCCCAGTACCAAAATTCGTGCACATTAAAAGGGGCTTAATTAGAGGAAATATTTTAATATTGCTATTTGCCCTTTCTCTATAATAGAAGTGTTAGAGATTAAAGAAAATTAGTAAAACGTATATGAAAATCTTCCTCCTGTCAGAGTCTGGGGTGCACCATGGAACCCAGAGTCAAGTCTTCAACCACCCACATGCACCTAAAAATCGCTCGAGACCCAAACCTAGACGGCCCCCCTTCATTGGGCTAGATCCAGACCTGGCTGGTCCCACCCTGTCAAGCTCTGCCAGGTGTGTGAGGGGGTGCAGCCTCAGATTCCCTGGGTGCCAGGGCAGGGGGCCATGGCCTGAGGTCCCCCATGAAGCCCTGTTGGGTGGAGGGAGTGGCCTGTGATCCCCCAGCCTGGCACTGGGCCAGGGAACACAGCCTGACGTTCCCTGGCCTGGTGCTGGGGTAGGGGGCATGGCCTGAGGTCCCCTGGCCTAGCACCAGGGTGGAGGACACACCTTGAGGGCCCCCATCAAGTTCCACTGGGTGGGGAGCACAGCCTCAGGTCCCCTGGCCTGGGGGCAGGGCAGGGGGCATGGCCTGAGGTCCCCCGGCCTGGCACGAGGGAAGAGGGTGCAGCCTGAGTTCCTCTGGCCTGGTGCCAGGGTGGGGGGAGCAGCCTGAGGTCTCCTGTCAAGCCCTGCAGGTGGAAGGCATGACCTGAGGTGCCCTGTCAAGCCCCATGCAGGAGGTGGGTGGGCGCGCAGCCTCAGGTCCTGCTGACTACTCCTTAAGACTCATTATGGGAACTTAGCCTCAGCTGTGGGTGCAAATTGACCGGAATGATGGTCAATTTGCATATTCCCTCTTTATTATATAGGATGCAATTTTTTTGTTTTTGGACACATACCTACATAACCAGGTGAAACCACTCTTATGTAGTTTGGTCGAAGTTGAAAGCTCATGCATGCATGGCCTTATAAGGGAAGCAGAGTGGAATCTGTAGCTCTACCTTTAAGAGTTTCCTTTGCGTTCACCATATGAATGGTGTTTTTCCTCACCCAGTGTAGTTTGGTACTGCTGGTTGGGAACAGTTCCATGGACTAAAGCATGAATGAGAATCTCAAGACTAGATGGAAAGAAAGAAAACCTATTAATTCATAAAATGTGAGAGTTGGAAGAGACCTCAGACATCATCTGACTGCAAGTTTCTTAAAATTTTGTTTTAGTTTTAATAAAAATATTTTTACCAAATAAACTTGCAGGTATAACCCCAATGTACAACACTGATAAAAGTGGAATTTAATTATTATAAATCTATTTTATATATTTAGATTTATAATGGATATGTTTCTTAATAGGACACAGGTTCTGTGTTGATGAACACAAATGTCTAAATATTTGTACTTGATAGTAGTAATCATAGCAGTCAAAATATCCAATTTATTTCTGTGTTTTTCTTTGGTTGCACTATTCAGAAAAAATTTAAAATCGCACAGGTAAGTTGTAAATGATAACTATTTTTTAAAAATTCATATAATTTTGGAATCTTAGAATATTCATCAAATAAACTATCTAAAAGAGCAGGGGCCTTTAAGATTTGTCTATTCATGCATGGATTGTCATTAAGATGATTATGAAGCACCTATGAAGCTATTACATATATGAAGTCCTTGAAGGCTTAAATTTAACTTAATAAAGGCTCACCCTCTCATAAATATTTCATTAAATGATCATTGTACAATGGTGTACAGATACAGATGAATAAAGACATAGCCTGCGCCCTTAAGAAATTAACAGTGAAAAGGAAAAATTAGATTGACAAAAACACAAGCAACAAAACATCAAAGATGGGCTGAAAGAAGCATGCAATAATGTATAGCAACAGTGGAGAAACAAAAGAAGAAAGAGAAGTTCTATCTGTGAGGTTGTGGGATAGAGTTCTAAGGAGCTTCTTGGATGAGGTGACACACTGTTATGAAGGATGTGTAGGAGTTCACCAGGTTGACAAAGTTGGGGAGAAAATTATAAACTGATAAATGATATTTTATCTAAACCACTGAAAAAGTTTTCCATCATTATGTAACAGTTGTTGGTATTCTTGTCAGAAATACAAAAGTGAGTCAACAAATATTTTTTTTGCAGTAACTATAAAACCATACTATGATACAATCATATGATATAGTATATATTAATTTGTACAAGTTTCTGTGCAATGCAAAATATGGACCATGCAGCAATGCCCAAATGTTGACCAGTGTTTAATTATATGTGTTGCCTAAGTGGTTTAGAAGTGCATTCTCTGTACATAAACAGACATGTACAAGCCTGGATTTATTTTTTATGGCTGAGTAATATTTCATTATATATATGTACCACTTCTTTATTCATTCATCTACTGGTGGACACTTAGGTTACTTCCATATCTTGGCTATTGTAAGTAACTCAGCAATAAACCTATGGATGCATATATCTTTTTGAATTAATATTTTGGGTTTCTTCAGATAAATACTCAGAACTGAAATTGCTGGATCCTTTTATGTGTCTTATTATGCCCTTTGTTTTAAAGTCTATTTTGTCTGGTATAAGTATTGATACCTCAGCTTTTATCCCCCCAATCCATTTCCATTTTCATGAAATATCTTTTTGCATCTTTTTACTTTTGATGTATATGTGTGTTTTTCAATATGAAGTAAGTCTCTTATAGACAGCATAAGTCTTGTTTTATTATACATTCAGCCACCCTATATATTTTAATTAGAGCATTTAATCCATTGCATTTAAAGTAACTATTGATAAATATGTATTTATTGGCATTTTATTATTCATATTTTTCACCTTTCCCCCCCCTTTTTCTTCTTAAAGAAGTCCCTTTAACATTTCTTATAATACTGGCTTAGTGGCAATGAGCTCATTTACCTTTTTCTTGTCTGGAAGCTCTTTATCTAATATTCTTTTTTTAAAAATAACTTTTTTTAAAAAAATTGATTTCAGAGAGGAAGAGAAAGGGAGAGAGAGATAGAAACATCAGTGATGAAAGAGAATCATTGATTTGTTGCCTCCTGCATGCCCCCCTACTGGGGAATGAGCCCAAAACACTGTCATGTATCCCTATCCAGAATCGAACCCAGGACCCTGCAGTCTGCAGGCTGACACTCTATCCACTGAGCCAAACCAGCAAGGGTTGACCTTCAATTCTAAATGATAGCTTTGCTGAGTAGAGAATATTGGTTGTAGGTCCTTGTTTTTTACCAGTTTGAATATTTTGTGCCAATCTCTTCTGGACTGCAACGTTTCTGTTGAGAAAGCAGCTTATAGACTTATGGGAACTCCCTTATAGGAAACTGATTGCTTTTGCTGCTTTTAAGATTCTCTCATTGTCTTTAATCTTTGGTGTTTTGACTATGATGTGTCTTGGCATGGGCCCTTTGGGTTCATCTTGTTTGGGACTCTCTATAATTCCTGGACTTGTATGTCTATTTCATTCACTAGGTAAGGGAAGTTTTCTGTCATTATTTTTTCAATAGGTTTTCAATTCTTCGCTCTTTCTCTTCTCCTTCTGGTATCCTTGTAATATGAATGTTTGTACACTTGATGTTGTCCCAAAGTCCCCTTAAACTATTCTCACTTTTTTGGATTTGTTTTTCTCTTTGCTGTTCTGATTGGGTGGTTTTTGCTACTTTATCTTTTAAATAGCTGATTTTATCCTAGGCTTCATCTGTTGTAGTATTGATCCCATGTAATGTATTCTTCATTTCCATTACTGTATTCTTCATTTCTGACTGGTTCTTTTTTATGATTTCTTTAATGTTTCATGTCTCTTTGTTGAAGTTTTAAATAAGATTCAGTGAGCATCCTTATAACCAGTGTTTTGAACACTGCTTCCAATAGATTGTCTCTGTTTTATTTAGTTCTTTTTCTAGAGTTTTGTTCTGTTCTTTCATTTGAGTCATGTTTCTTTGCCTCTTCATTTTGACCACCTCCTTGTGTTTGTTTTATGTATTAGGCAGACCTTCTCTGTCTCCTGGTCTTGGTAGAGTAGACTTCCAGAGCAGTTGTCCCATGGGCCCCAGTAGCATAGTCTCCCTGGTCTCTTGAACTGGGTGTTTCAGGTTTGTACCTTGTGTTGGCTGTGTATACTTTCCTGTTATAGTTGAGCCTTGATTGCTTGGCACATCAATGGGAGAGATTGACCCTCAGGTTGATTAGATGTGAGGACTGGTTATGACTACAGTTGGGGAGCTGTTGTGTAAGAACTGACCCTTCAGAGCAGGATTCACTTTAGCAGGGCTCTGGTTTGTCATTTGTAGAGGTGGTTGAGTGGCTCTGGTGTGGTCTGAAGGTGACTACTGGGTATTTTGGTTCTAGGGCTTCTTGGGAGGGGCTGAGGTATAGGCCAAGGTCCTCCTTTGCCTGTGTCCTGACTGGTGCTACCTGGCATGAGTTACAAAGTGATCTCTTGGGCGTGGAGGTACCCAGGAGAGACCAAGCTACAAACCAAGGCTGGCTGTTCCTAGTGCCTGAGACCACATAGGAAAAGGTTGGTGCACAAGGTGAAATGTTGCTTGTTTGGGGTTTGTGAACCTTTAAGATTTTTAAGGAAAATCCGTAGGGTAAGGCAAGACAGGAAGATTGTGTGGACCAGCCACTGAAAGCATCTGGGTGGGACTATACCTTAGGTGAGGCTGGGTCTTAGGTAATAACTAGGGTGGGGCCAACAGCATTAGGTTGATGGAGATTCAGATATGGTACCCACCCACGCCTTCATGGGGAAGGTGCATCAAAGGAACAATGGCCCTGCCAGCACTTCTGTCTGGGAGAAAGCTGCCCCTCCAGACCTTGCCCTGAAGCCAGACACTTCAGTTTCCCCCCGTATGTCCCTTCTGCCTTTTGAACTGCTGCCCCAACTTTGGAGTTCTGAGGTAGTGAGTGAGTAGATCCAGGCATTGGCCCTTTAAGAGGAATGCCTAGGACCCCAGCAGTCCTCTGTTTTACTCAGCTTCAATCTCTGCTGGTTTTCACAGCCAGGATTTATGGGGACTTTTCTTCCTGGCATTGGGCTGAGGAGCCAAGTGTGGGGCTGGACCTTTGCTCCTCAGGGCGGACCTCTGCAGCTGAAATAGCCCTCCTAATTTTTAACTGCCACAAGCAGTACCTTCCGCTTCGCTGCCCCTCCTATCAGTCTCATGTAGTTTCTTCTGTGTATCCATAGTTATAGGTCTTCTGTTCAGCTAGACTTCAGGAGTTCTCAATGATGGTTCTATAGTTTAGTTGTAATTTTATGTAATTGTGGGAAGAGTCAAGCACAGCATTTACCTACACTGACATCTTGACTGAAAGCCCTTTTTAAGATATTTATAAAAACATTCATACAATGGAGATCAACAACAAGTGGAGCTTCAGCATATACACATTTTTAATGTTCATTTATTTATTCCTAGCTTACGTACTTAAAATGTATTTAAAATTTTAAAGAAATATTTGTATACTCATGTTCACAGTATTTTTCTTAGTAGTAAAAGGAACCTAAATGTTTGTTAATGGATGAATGAACAACCAAAATGCAGTACATATATACAATGAAATGTCATTCACCTTGAGAAAGGAATATAATTCTGACATATGCTACAACATGAATGAAACTTGTGGATATTATGGTAAGTGAAATAAGCCAGTCATCTCAAGGACAAATGGTGTGTGATTTCACATACACAAGATATCCAGAGTAGTTCTAGAAACAGAAATTAGATTGGTGGCTATCAGGAGTTGGGGTAGGGGAAACTGGGAAGTTGTTAATGGGTACAGAATTTGGGCTTTGCAAGATGAAAAAGTTCAGGAGATTGATTGGACAGCATTGTGAATATACTTAATACTACTACACTGTGTAATTAAAAATGGTTAGTATGGCAGATTTAATGTTATGTGTATTTATCACAGTTGCATTCATATTAAGCTAGTAAATTAAACTAGAATAAAACCCTGCAGTCACTCTGGAACACAGTTTAAAAGTTTTTGATTTATCCCATCAGTTCAGAGGTGACACTGACCAAGAGTGTTGGTGGTACAGCATGTCTTGGGTTCTTTTCATCTGACTTTGAGGTCAAAGTTTTTTCCATAATCAAATATTTTCTTTTTGTCCCTCTTTGTCTTCAGGGAAGTCTATTTTATCACTAGCACTCCTATAAATAAAGGAAATTAGTACCTATTATGTCTGTGTTGATCTTCCCTTTGTTTGATAGATGGAAAAAATATGTGACTCTTCATTATGAAAAGAAAGCTAGAAAAAAATCAGACCCTGAATATACACTTAGATTTACAAAATGTATTAATTTATTCCCATGCAATAATTTAAACAAGCATTTCTTTCTAAAATTGAATGTTTATGTTTTTTGTCTTTGCTTCTTGTGGTTTGGGTACTAAAACATTTGTTGTATTTCTTTTAGATAATTGTGGGCATAAACCTCTATTATAAGAGAAATGAGCAAAAAAAACCCCACAAATTTTATATAGGAACTGACTCAATCACTGTACGTGCAGTTTTGTGACATTTTAGAAATGAGTGGTACTACATTCTGCAATATTGCATCTTGTAAAACTAAATGGCAGAAAATTAAGAACAGATTAAAAACATGTTTAAACTTTAAAAAGAAAACCCTTATACTTAAATACATTTAACCAAATATGGATTAACTCTGGGAAAACCAATGACCATTGCAATTTTGCTTAGTTGTGTTCACATGTCATGATATAACTAGAACCAAACCTGCTATTATGCACATAGTAAATGTATTCCTTAAAATCAATTGTACATGTCACAATATAATTGCATATACTTAATTCAGTTCATAGCTCTATCAACAAGCATATTTGGATTTATAAAGAAATGCAGGTTTTTAAAAAGTAATTAAGACTATCATTAAGTGCATGCTGAATGTATTACAATATATGAAGTGCTTTGAGGCTTGAAGTTAATTTAATACAGGTTCTGCCTCAAATGGTCAATGGAGAAGAAAGACTGACATTAACAAAGATTCTGCGGCAACTTAGTCAAGAGTTCTCTCGTTACCTCTCCTTCATTTATGTCATTTTTATATATTTCTGCTTCTCTCATCCTCTGGATTTTCCACCTTCTGTATTTTACCTGATTACCTACTGCTTCTTTCCTGACCATTCTTTTCATTTTTGTGTTGCTGTATTAAGTATGTAGCCTTTCCTTGACTTACAAATGTTTTCCTTCTTCTTGGTAAGTGAGTGTATGAGACAATTAATGTGTGAAGAAGGTGAGAGAGAGAGAGAGAAGAATAACAAATGGCAGATAATTTTGGACTGTGGCTGAAAAGACTGAGGCTTTTGATTTTAGTCATAAGAAAGTCAGTAGTTACCTCTGGAAGTTAATGGACATTCTAGAATAGACATGCTGGGAATAGATGCTCAAAGAATGTATTTGAAAATAAGAAATTAAAAAATAGGTTTTTATCTTAGCCTGGGAAATATAATACAGAAATAGGAAAACAATGCTCTACCAAATATAAAGAGAAAAACTCAATTCACATTTTTTTTCTAGAAAAATTAATGATTGCAACAAGAAACAATTTTGAGTAATATATTTTAATAGTTCTAATTTAATATTAGTGGATATATCATGTATTTCCTCAAAATTAAACAGCAAATTATTTTTAGACTCTGAGTTTCCTGATAGTATGATGAATCTCCATTTCCACAGTATAATCAAAGCATTTTGGTTAATGGAAAGTTCTTATTAACTAACGCTTACGAATACCACATACTTTTTACTGTATCTTAATGTTTTCAAACTAGAAATAAAGAATTAAAATTTCTTAAATACCTCCAATAATTACCAATTTCTTACCAAGCCTTTCAAACACTGAAAGTATAGAATTCTTTGGCCTCTGCTTTGGCCTATACATTTTTTAAAAAAGTATATAAATTTAATAAAAGAATTATCACTATAGTTTTAAAGAAATCTGCTTTATTTATAATCATCTAGTGCTGCTACAAAACACTACGTAACTCAACTCTGAATATCTTCATTGCAGCGACGTAGCTTGTTCCTCTTAGAATCCTCAGCATATGTCTTTGCATGTAGTAAACAGTCAATATTTACAAAAACATTGACTTGGTGACTTTGGGCTTTAGCTTTGACACAGAAAAGTATCTAAAAGCATCTACAAGACTTCTTCCTAAGATGATATTTTCTCAGGGTGATATTAAATGGGATCAAGAAATATTTGCTCTAAGGAAGATACTGCAAACAAAACAAGAAAGCCCTCATCCTACATTTCCCTAAACTGCTGGAATAGCTGTCTGTGGAATTTCTGGTTCTCAAGAACACTATAACATGACTAAAGATAATTTAGAGAAAGTATAGCTTTTATTAGCAGAGATCAGAAATTATAGGCTTTACTCTGACTGACCTTACTTGTAAAAAAGTATGTTATATTAGAATTGGATAAAAGGCCTAGAAAAGAAAAGAATTTTGACTTTATTTTCCTCTCATGTCATAAGTATTTAAGTAACATGTGAAACTTCCCTTTGGAGTAACATAAGAAAATATTTACATTTTTGAGATTATAATGGTTCTATAATTAAGAGTCATGTTAGAAAGACAGCCAAATAGAAATAGAGTTACTTAAGTAAAAATCTCTATGTATTCAATTTCTTATCATGATTATATATACTTTTCTCTTTATGCTTGCTAAGGAGATAAAAGCTCAAGATATTCAACTATTTAACAATGAATTATTTTGGTTAATGTCCTAGGAATATAATATGCATATATGAAGTTTGTAATGGCCAGGAAACTTATAACTGTACTAGAGGCCTGGTGTACAAAATTTGTGCATGAGTGTGTGTGGGTGTGTATGTCCCTCAGCCTAGCCTGTACCCTCTCCAATTTGGGACATCCATCTCACAATCCAGGACTGCTGCCTCCCAACTGCTTGCCTGCCTGCCTGCCTGATTGCCCCTAACTGCTTCTGCCTGCCAGCTTGATCACCCCTAACCACTCCCCTGCCAGCTTGATTAATGACTAACTGCTCCCCTGCTGGCCCAGTCACCCCTAACTGCCCTCCCTTGCCAGCCTGATTGCCCCCAATTGCCCTCCCCTGCTGGCTTGGTCCCCTCCTACTGCCCTTCCCTGTTGGCTTGATCGCCCACAACTGCCCTCCCCTTGTGGCCATCTTGTGGTGGCCATCTTGTGTCCACATGGGAGCAGCCATCTTTGACCACATGGGGGCGCCATCTTGTATGTTGGAGTGATGGTCAATTTGCATATTACCTCTTTATTAGATAGGATATTGTATTTGTTCACTCAGCCAATAAAAATTTTCTTTCTTTTATAGAAAATTGAATTGACTTACTTAAGCTATAAATGAGTTATTAGCTAAGTGAGTGTAATAAATTTCATACCATATGTTAAAATGAACATTTTTAGTGAGGGTGTAGAGAAAAGAACCCTACATTGTTGGTGGGAATGCAATTGTGAAAAACAGTATGGAGTTTCCTCAAAAAATTAAAAATAGAACTGCCATTTGACCCAGAAATTCTACTTCTGGGGATATAGCATAAGAAACTTAAAACACCAATCAGAAAGGATATAGGCACCTCTATGTTCATAGCTGCATTATTTACTGTAGGTAAGATCTAGAAGCAGCCCAAGGGTCCATCAGCAGATGAGTGGATTAAAATTGTAGTACATTTACACAATGGGATACTACTTGGCTGTAAAAAGAAGGAATTTGTACTCTTTGTGATAGCATAGATGGACTTAGAGATTATTATGCTAAGTGAAATAAGACAGCCGGAGAAAGACATATACAATATCATCTCATGTATATGTGGAATCTGATGAACAAAATAAACTTATGAACAGAGAACTTGGGACCAGAGGCATGGATACATAGAATAGACTAACAGATTTCAAAGGGAAAGAAGGTTATGGAGACTGGCAGAGATTAAAGATCATGTATGCATATATGTGTAGTCCATGGACACAGACAACAAACAATGTAGTGAAGGCAGGGGGGAGGGGTTGGAGGGAGAAGGGAAGAAGAATGAGGCTGGATGGAGTGGGGCAAAGGGAGAAAAACTAGGGTATATCTGTAATGATGACAACAATAAAAAAGACACATAGCAGACATAGTCTAGTCAACCTTCAGATTAAATTTATAAGGTTCTTAAAAAATGCTATTGAATCTTGTAAGTGTGACAATGTGTAGAAATAGTCCTTGATTTTAAAATAAATTTCATCCCAATTAAAAGAATAAAGAAAATTTTCACAAGCTCTGTTCTATCTCTGTCAAAAATTATGTTGCTTTTGATAGATTTAATCCAAATACAATGTTAGAAAAGATAAAATTTGGGAGTATTGTTCATCTAAGAGTAAGAAATGAAGACAATGGATAATGTGAACATTGACTTGGACTAACTCTTTCAAACTTGAAAATATAGACTTGAGACAAATGTGACTACATAAGTTAATACTAAGGGATATTAAAGACTTAAACATGAATTAGCCCAAAGAGATTTAGATTTTAGCAAAATTAATAAAGGATGAAGTCAAGATAAAGGGAGGAAAATTTTATGAAATTTTTAAGGCAATTACTTTGCATCTTTACCAAAACGTCTTTAGATGATATAATCAAAGAAATATCATCAGATTATATGCTAAAATGAATTATTCTGGCTATTACTAGAAATTTGTATATGTAAGTAATTTATTAAATGTTTGTGACTAGATAATGGTATTTACATAATTTTTAAAAATTCTAATGCCTGTCTTTAAACGTGCTATGTGAATACTCTGTTTTCTGTTTTAATCACATGTAAGTAGATCCTATTACTTTCTAATCACTTTTGGGTAAAAAAAACAAACAGTCCAGCCCAGTTCATTACAATTTAAATTATGTTTTACGTTCATATTGTTCTTTCTGCAGGATGATAGCTAACCCTCAGCTTGATGATCTTGGTGTGAAAAAGGACCTAATTAGTTCTTTTCACTCTCCTCCTGCTCTTTAAAGGATCAGAGATGGGGAAATGGGCCAAAATCTTTTTATCTAATTAGTGTCCTCATAATCCTCTTGGGTTTCAATGAGATGGATATGGCTGGCATCTAAAGGGTGACTTTTTCATGTAAAACTTGTGTGAGATCATTGGGGATTTTGGGAGAGGTTTTCTCACTGAAGGGTTTCATAATGTGGAAGCCATTCTCTTTATATGTTCCATCAGCTTTCTCCCAGCAGAATATCATTGCTCTTGCTGCAGGAAATCAGCTTCTGGAGTGGCTGCTCCCAATGCCCAACAGTTTAAATGTTGGCCAACTCACTGCTGTCTCCTCCCTTCACTTTGCATTCATTGTTTCCCAATTCTCTCTTCCTTCTGCACAAATGACCAAGAGAGGTATAGGTCCATATCTATCCAACAGTGAGATGCCATCTTGTCTTCTTCGGTGGACCCCAATCTCTATAATCGGTTCTCTGAGAGCCTTCTTATTTGGATGAGAAGAGTAATTTTTATCCTCATTTTGTAAAGGGAGGGTGTACAGTTTTACTAGGATATCTATACTTCCTACAACTCTGTTCATAAACCTGTGTCTCTTTTTAATTCCTTGTATAGAACCTTAAATATCTTTTTTCTTTTTTTTTTTTAAATTTAATTTTTCCATTACCATTTATCCCTTTATGCCCTCTTCTACCCTCACCCCCTTCCCTCCACAATCACCACACTGCTGCTATCCATGTCCATGAGTTCTCTTTTTCTTTTTTGCTTAATCCCTCTGCCCCACCCCAACATTCTCCTCCTCCCCCACCAGAGCTGTCTGCTTACTTTCTATCTATGAGTCTATCTCTATTTTTCTTGGCACTTCAGTTTTTATTTCTTCAATTACATTTGACATACAATATTATATTAGTTTCAGGTGTACAACATAGTGTTTAGACATTTATATAGCTTACTAAGTGATCACCCTAGTAAATCTAGTACCCATCTGACACCATACAGTTATTACAATATTATTGACTATATTCCCTATGCTGTACTTTACATCCCTGAGACTTTCCTATATAATAAAAGCCTAATATGCTAAGTGTTCAGTTGTCCAGTCATCCAATCAATCAAAGCATAATATGCTAATGATATGCTAAAGCTGCTCAACCACTTGCTATGACATGCATTGACTACCAAGGGACAGACAGTCAACTGGTCGACCAGTCGCTATGATGTGCACTGACCACCAGAGTGCAGATGCTCCTACTAGAAGGTTAGCTTGCTGTGAGGTCCAGCCAATTGGGACTGAGTGAGATGGGCTGAGCATGCCCTGGAGCCCTCCCATGGTCCCTCCCCAGCTGGCCAATCCCCCACATCCCTCCCCAGCCTCGATTGTGCACTGGTGGGGTCCTTCAGCCTGGCCTGCACCCTCTCACAATTCAGGCTGAGGTACCCACCCTCCGAGTGCATGAATTTCATGTATCAGGTCTCTAGTCTAATCTAATAAAAGCATAATATTGAAACTGACCGTTTCTTTAGGACCCCTAAGCCACACCCACCAGCCAATCAGAGTGACTGTATGCTAATTAACTCAGCCAAGATGGAGGCTGGCAGCAACCATGGAGGTAGGTGTGGCACAGGCTGCCGAGCAGGTGGGATGGGGAGGGTGGAGGGCCTCCGTGTGGGGTGGGGGTGGGGGTTCCGGACCATGCCCCAGAGAACAATGCCCTCCCAGCAGCAACCTCGGGGACTCAGTTTAGGAAGCACCCACCCCCCACAGAACAATCTGCTCTCAGAAGCAGCTTAGGGGACTCAGTTTAGGAAGCGCCCACCCCCCATGGAACAATCCCCTCCCAGAATCAGCCTAGGGGACTCAGTTTAGGAAGTGCCCACTCCCCATGGAGAGATCCCCTCCCAGCAGCCTTGGAACCTTGCACATCCCCAGCAGTGATCCCCCTGACACACACCTGCAGCCTCAGGATCTCAGTCTAGGAAGTTTCATGGGTGAGTGATCCTGCCCCACTGGCAACTGCAGGAAGTCAGCCTCAAAATTTTCCTTGTCCCCAGCCCTGTAATTGGAGTGGGGAGAGGGGTATCTGGGCAAAGCTGCCCAGCAAACTTCTCCCATTGGGCAGAAACTTATGACCGGGTTAGGGAGGTAAATGGGTTTTGTTTAAAATCTTTACAAACCTCAAAGGAAATGTCTGAAGTAGGTTTCACATCAGAAGTAATTTACAACTAATTTCTGAAGGCAAACTGCTACATTGCAGTTACGTTACTACAGAGTACCCGGTTGTCTGGAGGTCTCCATAGCGGCAGTGTGAGTGCTCCCCACCCTGGTTCCTCAGCACCTCCGGCCGGGCTTGAGCCCACCCAGGAAGGCCTTTTCCCCTACAGTTTTCACCAAGGCAGGCAGGTTTTGTAGAAATAAATAAGAAGTGCCCACACACAAGTCCTGAAGATGCCGAGGCCGGCAGAAATGACAAAGAAATTGGGAAAAGAGCAAAACCAGAAACACCACCAATCCCAACACAGATCATCTTTTTCTTCAGATGATGGTGTGTCTCTGTCTTCTTTGTCTTCTGGAAGCGAGACAGATTCAAGTACTGACGATTCTACCAACAGAAAAATTAAGAGAAAGAGAGGACATAAAAGGAATAAAAAGAAAAGAAAAGGACAAAAGATGAAACATCAAGAAAAAGAAAGAGAAGGAAAAAAGGAAGAAACAACCACATGATATCACCTTTCCAAGATCTCATGAAATTCCTATTTAAGGAGTTTATTTTATGACACCTTTAGGTTGCGTTTACATTGTTACTGGTTTATCAAGACCACGGCAGGTAAAGTGTCCAATATGTTAAAGAAAAACCCCTATCTAATAAAGAGGGAATATGCAGGGGAGGGCAGTTAGGGGCGATTAGGCAGCCCAGAATAGTTAGGCATCAATCAGGCTGGCAAGAGAATGATTAGGGGTGATTCCGCTGGCAGGCAGAAGCGGTTAGGGGCAATCAGACAGGCAGTCAGGTGAGTGGTGGGGAGCCAGTAGTCCCGAATTGTGAGAGATGTCTGACTGCCGGTTTAGGCCCGATCCCTGTACCAGCAGTCAGACATCTCCTGAGGGATCCCAGATTGGACAGGGTTCAGGTTGGGCTGAGGGAACCCTGCTCAATGCACGAATTTCGTGCACCAGGCCTCCAGTTTTTTATAAGTAGAAATTTGTACTTCTCAATGCTTTCACTTTTTCCACCTAGCCTTCAATCCCACTCCGATCTGGTGATCAGCTATCTCTAACAGTTGTGAGGGATGTCTTTGGGGTTGATGGTATCTATTTATCTTAGTAAATATTTCTGGAATCTCTCTTTAGAATTCTTGTGGTTGTATTGGATGCAATTCTAAAGCCACAGGAAAAGGCAGATTAACAACTGATTACATATATATTGAAGTAAAGATTTGCAAGACCACTTTTTTCCTCCAATATATTGTTTCTATCTCCCCCTCACCAATTTTTCAGATATAATAAACTGAAGAGGTAGTATCCTTGATGAAACAGTAAAGATTTTAGAATTATCCTGTCCTCCATGCTTTCTCTGTTTAAACTCACAGAAGACTCATCTATTACTTAAATCCAAACCTTTTATTTTTTACTAATTTCTTGATAGAATTATTCAATTAATAGGTATTCTCTATCCTTGAATATTTATTATTATATTATGATAAAAGAAGAATAAGTTCTATTACTGTGAATATTATTACAACTAGTATTCATTTAAATGGCTGGGAGAATTGTAGTTCATCTCTTCTTCTCATGGCCATTTAAGGGTCAATAGTGTTTGTACATCTGTGGCAGAAAAAAAAAATTAATTCATATATTGTTCATACCTAACTCACTTTTTGTTAATATATAGTTTGTAGTTCTTACAGGAAAAATAGAGTCTTCTTCCAAGGAGATTAAGCTAAGAAGGTTTCTTCCATTTAAAGACAAATCATTTACATTGAAAAGTAAAATGAGATAGTTTATTGAAAATTCAGTTTGTTAAGTCTGATTGAAGATTCAGTCCAAAACCACTTTGAAAAACCAGTATTTTAATTTGCATGCTGTAATTTTTCTATTATGTATTTATTTTATGCAGCTGTCTTTCAATTTTGTGACATACTCAAGCAATTGTTGATAGGTGTGTTGAATTTAGTAAGACTGCCTTCCTTACTTAAATGATCTATTTCCGTTGAACTGTCAGTTAAGGATAACCTCATGCTTGCTGACATATCACTAGTGATTGATTGCTAAAGAAATGTTGATATTTCCTGGTGCTGTTTATTTTGCTTCTTCATATATCACGTTGACCTTATTTTCTTTGTCCATTATACACTTTTTGTTTTCTTTGAAAATGTTCATAAAATAGGTTATGAATTATATAATGGGGGAGGGGGAATCCAAATATGAGTTAGCTGCTTTATAATTATCAGACTTTCTTTTCTAAAGGTGTAAAAATAAAAAGCCTCCTTTGTAGATCAAAGTTTTCTGTTATTCATGACTACTATTTATCCTTGAGCTACCATTACTATATACTCAACATAGAATAGTCTATTTTAAATGATTTTTAGTATTTTATTGCTGTAACATATTTTATAACTGAAAATATTTTTTTGTTTTTAATGAACTTACTGACATCTTGAAATTGCTACATTCATTCATTCATCCTTCTAGTCAATATTTTTCCCCCTGAATACTTGCTATGAGCCAGCATTGACCCTGGTCCTAAAAAACAAGAGATAAGAGACCAGGTTTTAACCCTCATGGACTGCAGGGTTTGGTTGTCCATATAGGAAAAAAAAAACAAACAACAACTAGCAAACATACAGACCCTGGGGGAGGAGAGGGCTATGAAGATTGAGTGGTAAAACAACTTGTTTGGGGAAATATGACATAATTAGAGGCCTGTTGCACAAAATTCGTGCAAGGGGCTCAGCCCTCACAGCCAGAAGGACGTCCAGAAGATTTTTCGGCTGCCTGATCTAATTAGCATATCACACTTTTATTATTATAGATGTTGGATGAAGTACATTTGCTTATTTATTTATTTTTCAATCATTGAATATATATTTATTGAGTTTCTATTTTACGCAATAGAAGCATAGAATGTCAAAAGCTGGAGGAGAATGCAAGGATATTCTTGTTGACTTCAGGCTATAAAAATAATGAAGTTGAGAAGTTAAATTGCTTGTTCAGTGCAAAACTGCCTAAATGACAAAGCCAAAGCAGGTTCTTCTTGCTCCCATTTTCCTCACTACAATGTGCTTAGTGCTGGTTTCATAAGAATTTACCATACATTTAACAAATTAATAGATTAAAAATCATATCACTGTCATTTTAGCACTAACTCATATGTACACAGAGCCAACATTTGTATCACTCAGAGACTAGGCTTTGAGGGAGCTAAGGGGGATATAGGAACATCACTGAAAACAGTCAAACTTTTCTTTCAATATTCAAAATGGGAAACATCCTAAACTTTATCCCCATGCTCCTCTTTATTTGCTGACCATGTAATTTCATCCTTGTTAGCTATAAATATTACTGAAAGGAATTGGAAGTGACAAGCCTCCTTGGTGATAGTTCATGAAATTAGAAAAACTTATTGATTAGCACCAAATTTCATTGAGATTTCAAAGTAAATTATTCAATAGTCTTATAAATATTGAAAGGGATGTGGGACTATTCAATATAAATTGGACATTTGCTCAGCAACTTTAAAACAGGACTACGTATACTAATTAATAGACTGAATATTTTGACTTCTATATAAAAAATATTTTTAAGTATGCAGATAACATATGATGGCTCTTAGGGATATAAATATTGTATTCACAGTGACCGAATTAATCTGAGGGCATGTTAATCACTGGAAGGTGGTGGGTAAATTTTTTAAAAGAGCAGCTTAAACTTTTGTATTCTATCTCATTTAAAAAAATTGCTCTGATTCCAGATAGCCAATTTCTTTTATTAACAAATAAGAAAAATATTAGCTTTTTGCTATTGATAACCCCTCCTCCAAGATTATAATTCTACTAGGGGCCCAGTGCACAAAAACTTGTGCACTCGGGGTGGAGGGAGTCCCTCAGCCCGACCTGTGCCCTCTCACAGTCTGGGACCCCTCAGTGGATGTCCTATGATGGCCCCAGTCTGCCAGGCACCTTTTGTGTGTGTGTGTGTGTGTGTGTGTGTGTGATCACTGGGGACCTGCCCCCAGCCCCATCAGAGGCTCGGAGCAGTCCTCCTGTGTGTGTCTACCTGCTGGGGGCCTGCCCCCAGGCACACCATGGAGGCTTGGAGCAGGCACCCCCTCTATGTTGATCTCTCAGACTCTTGCCCTCCCCAGCATGTTGTTCTCTTTTTTGAGCTGTGACCAGGGCTGCGGGCGGCCTGCCTCCCAAGCTTGCCTACTGCCCATCTTCCTCCAGCCACCAGAAAGCAGGGAAAAC
>PVJC01030930.1:0-20813 GCA_004026665.1 Murina feae
GGGGGGGGGGGAGGCGAAACACCCTGTACATAGACATCTAAAACAATACCTAGTTAAGCACTAAATAAAATGTTGGCTGCTGTAATTAAGATGGCCATGCCATTTCTTCCTGATACTGACTATATAGTGCGAATAATTAAATTCAATTATCTATAAGAAATATGTTTTACATATTACCAGGCTTTTATTTCTCTTTCCTTCTACTAAGAAAGAAACTTGCTGACTCTTGATTATTCAATTATAATTTCCATTACCACCTAAGGTAAGGGAGATTATTGTTGAGGATATTAACTAAAACATCTATCTCCAACCCTTCAATTTTCTGACTTATTAGCATAAGAAACTTAAAATATAGTTTACCTTTCTTCCTGCAACTCAACTGAACTAGGCAATATATGTGTGCAAATACATAAAATATAGGAAACTTTTTACCAATAAAATTAATTCTTTGCTTCAAACAACCTTTCATTATTCTGCTTGCTCCATAAATTTTAATAAGCTTAAATTTTAGTTCACTAGAAGAGAGTATTAAGAAATAAGTAAGTTTAATTTTTGGTTTTTGTTTATTTTAATAACCATGAGACAGAATGTCAGATAATACTCTTTTAAAGCCATTATCTTATATTTTTATCAATAAAGGAATAAGAAAATTAATATCTTAAAAAGAAGACACAGATACTGTCTAATACCAGATAAATATGGTCATTCATGTTATTTTATGGGCAAATTTACATTACTCTAAGTCAGCGGTTCTCAACCTGTGGGTTGCAACCCCTTTGGGGGTTGAATGACCCTTTCACAGGGGTCACTTAAATACATCCTGCATATCAGATGTTTACATTACAATTCATAACAGTAGCAAAATTACAGTTATGAAGTAGTAATGAAAAATAATTTTATGGTTGGGGGTCACCACAACATGAGGAACTGTATTAAAGGGTCCTGACATTAGGAAAGTTGAGAATCACTGCTCTAAGTGATTGTACTGCATTAAGTGATTATACTGCATTAAGTACTAGACTTCTATCAGTAATAGTAGTGTTAAAAGAAAGGAGGAGCATCTCATGGGATATAAGGTAAAAATGTTAAATAAGACCATTGCTATGGGTCATTAGGTTTGGAATACAGCTAACCTAATCTAATAAAAGAGTAATATGCAAATTAACTGTCACTCTGAGACAAAGATGGTGGCAGCTGGGACAGGAAGCCAAGTGTTGAAAAGAGGCACTGCATTTGGATCCAAGGATCATGAAAACAGGCTTCATGTAACAAAATCACATTCTAAAATAATTTCCTATGAAAAAAAGTTTTAGAGTATCAAATATGAAGCTAAGGAGAATTAAACTTACATTAAAATAATGAAAATCATAAAAGCACTTAATATTAAATTAAATTAAATATTTAATTAATGAAAATTCTAAGCCTTGAGTAACTAAGTCCAGTAGACTAATTTTTAAACTAGAAGCCCAGCACACAAAATCATGCGCATAGGATCCCTAGGCTTACCCTGCGACCAGGGCCATCTTCTGCCCTTTCGCCAGTCCCCAGGTCCAACGCAGCCTCCGCCACAAGAGCAGATAGGTCTCGGGCATGCTCAGCATCTTCCGTCAGCACCGCAAGCCCCAGCAGCAGCGGGAGCGGCCCTAAGTGGGCAGCGCGTTCCACCAGTGGCCAGCCCCGTGCACAAGCATGGAGGTTAAGTCACCGGCACCTGCTTTCCCACTTGATTGAGCCCCCGGGTAAGCCTGGGATGAGCTGGTGATCACAAAAGCCTGACAGCCAGCCGGGTCCTCCCGCCACTGACCCTGGTTCCCGTTCATCATCACTGATCCATCAAAGCCTGTGAGCCTGAGGGGAATGACCAAGAGGTCAGATGTTCCCCCTTCTTGTCAGTCCCCAGTCCTGCCCCACCGCCACCCACCCGCTTCCCCATTCACCTGCAGGCAGGGTTCGGGGAGGGGAGGGACCGAGGTAGTCAACGCACCTCATGACGACTGGTCGAGCTGTCGTTCCAATTGTTACACTTATGGTCCCTGGACTTTTATTATATACAATTAAGGCTCTCAGAGAGTCAAGCATCTCAGTTAATTTAACTGTTTCTTTCTAGGACACCTTTCAGAGTTAACAATATTAGAAGGAACAACAGAAATCATCTAATCCAGTCTTGTAATCTTAAAGTTAAATAAACTGGAACCCAGAGGAGAGCTTATCTAAAGTGATATATACTAATTTGTCATTAGGATAAAAACCCAAGTTCTCCTGACTTCTATTATACTGCTGTATGTTATCAATCCCATTATAAATCCTACCAAGTAAATAAATCCATAATGACCAGAAAGATCTCATCAGCCTACTTTCACCTGTTGTCTTCCCCCTTCATAACCTCATAATAGTAACATTTATATTCCTTCACTCAACAAATACTGAACACATACTGTGTGCCAGGCATTGTTCTAAGCACAGCAGTTTTTATATAGGCCAGTGTAGAGTACCAAGATACATCAGTCCTGCACTAAGCTCACAATAAGTATCACAGTAGAGGTTTGAGGTACTAAAATACACACATACACAATGTTATGAAGGAAGATTGTGGAAGGAGTGATAGCAAAACACAAAGACCCAAAAGTAAGTGTATAGGACCTGTTTGAAGAACAGTACCCATTTAGCTGTACTATAAACCATATTAGCTGATCAACTTAGAGAGGCAGAGGCCATTGGTAAAGGGTTTCATATTCTAGACTGAAATATACAAAAGCAATTTATAATCCTATGGATACAGTGACCACTGAATATTTCTAAAGAAAATAACACTGGGATTGCATTTAAGGTTAACTTAGAAGAAAAGAGCACAAGAAGCAGGAATCATTTGGGAAGTTAATCCAATCCTGATGAGAGATATTGAGGACATGTACTAAGGTGAAAGTGAAGATGGAAACATTATAACATTACAAAAGTAAAAATGGTATGCCATGATAGCCAACTACAAGTAGGAGGAGAAAGAGACAATTTGGAGCCTTTGATGGGAAAGAACCTGGACTATATAATGAACAGAAAATAGGCAAACAAAGCTAAAGATTGAGCTACATGTTTGGAGATTAGTACAAACCAAGGGGGCCAATGTATTCATCTTATTTCACTTCAGTAAAACAAATCTTCCCTTAGCAAACACAATAGACTATGATATGCAAAGTATAGTATGCAAAAATACCCAAGTTAAAAGAGTGTAAGTTGAAAATTAGTACATTGTATAGACATAGATACTAGAATAAATCATATTTTTATTAAAATATACATATTAAGCCTCAGCATTTTAATGCTAGGAATATACTATATGCTAAAGTAATGTTTAACAATCTCTGAAAAAATATGCAATAAATCAGTAGCAAAATGAAGTTATCAAGTATCAGCAGAAGAGAAGAACTGACATCATACATATCACCATCACTTAGTTCAGTTAGGTAAGTCTGGAATTACCATTTCTCCTGATTAAATAATACCCACGTGCCTAATTTGGGAGCTCATCTGCATCAATGCCTCATGAAATGAGACACAAAGGTTTAACTGAACTGTTTAGTTAAATAAAAAAGGAGCAACCTACCAACTTAGCTTCTGGAATATGAAACTTTTTATTCAAAGTTTCAAAGGCAGGGTTAAAGGGGACCAAAGTTTTGCCACCCCAAAATATGGGTGGCAAAAGATATTGATATTTAAGATATTGATTTTGGGCTGGTTATTAGGAAACAGAAGAACCAGAAAGAACCTTTGACCTTCCCTCTACCTGCCTAAAGGAATTCAATAGAAAACCTTGCTTAAAGGAAGGGTCAGTCACCTTAGCATCATAAAATAAACTAAATGTGGCATATATCTAATAAAGCCTGTTTATTGCACTTCCCTCTGGGTACTGCTGTTTTTGAATGGCTCAGAAAGAATTTTACATGTTCCGACTCTCCCATCTACCTGTAAACTGCCTATTTTCCCTTTGAAATCCCAACCCCCCTCCCCACCACCACTCCATTCTCCTTTGTCTAAAATGGCATATAAACCTCAACTGCATTTTCTTATGGCACCCCCTCATGTACTCCTGGAATTTTGGACATTTTCTATTTTAAAAAACCCATGTATTCTTTCTGCCCACCATTTAACAAGTAAACTATGAGCTCCTTCAGGGCAGGGCTTGCGTTCAAGACAGAGTGGCCACAGTGCTCAGATTTCAGAAGCCCCCCTAACAGATCTCTGATAAAAGGAATAAATGGAAATAAATCAACCAAGGAATGTTTTTCAAGTATACAGCACTTTCATAACTTGGTGAGTATTACACAACAGCATAGAGCTATGATCCAGTATCTGAGTGCCTACTATTCAACAGGTAATGAAGTTACAAAATGAGTAACACATGACTCCGCCCTGGAACTCA
The DNA here is from genome assembly GCA_004026665.1 of Murina feae. Taxonomy (NCBI): domain Eukaryota; kingdom Metazoa; phylum Chordata; class Mammalia; order Chiroptera; family Vespertilionidae; genus Murina; species Murina feae. The sequence goes on from PVJC01030930.1 coordinate 4,415, forward strand.
GAATTTATTTCTCTAAACAAGTGTAACACCAAAAGGTTTTACCAGAAAACCTTGATTTGCCTTATTTGTGTGAACATAAATGAGTCTCAACTTCTTTAAAATTCTGGTTTCTCGTTTGAAAAACAGATGAGGATTCAAAAGAAGAAATGTGAGAGTGTCCTGTAAAGTATCACAAGTATAATGTATGCCAGTTGGCTCCCCACAGGGCTCACCAAACTCTGATCAGACACTATATTAAAAATGACACTGATATATACCCTGACCGGTTTGGCTTGGTGGATAGAGCGTCAGTCTGCGGACTGAAAGGTCCCAGGTTCGATTCCGGTCAAGGGCATGTACCCTGGTTGTGGGAACATCCCTAGTAGGAGGTGTGCAGGAGGCAGCTGATCAGTGTTTATAACTCTCTATCTCTGTCCCTTCCTCTCTGTAAAAAATCAATAAAATTTATTTTTTTTTAAAAATGACACTGATATATCCAAGTATTCTACTGGCTAAACACAAAGCCATTATTCTACCATAACATGAAAAAATCCTCAAAACAACAGTATTCTAAGTCAGAAACAGGGTCTTAATATAAGGACAATATAATCTTGAGAAAGTTGATTTATAAACTTTCACTAGACATTTTTAAAAATTAAAAGTACATTTTAAAATCTATTATTAGAGAGAGAAAGGGAAACATCAACTTGTTGCCTCAATGGTTGCTTCTTGTATGTGCCTTGATCAGGGATAAAACCTGAATCTTTGGCAGATCGGAACAATGCTCTAACCAACTGAACTTCCCAGCCAGGGCTTAAAAGTACACGTTTTAATTTATCTGCGTTTTGTTGGAAAATTCCTACTGTCATTCAAGACAGAATACTATTATATTAAAATTCAAACTTTAAAAATAATATTGCAGAATAAAATAATGTAACTACTTTTGGGAAATAATGTCTCCTCCACATCTTAAATGAGACACAATCCTAATGTTTCTAAACTTCAAACTTTTGAAATACACTAATAAACAAATTTGGAGGAAAAAACTAATACTATACTATTACTTTAACTGATCAAATCCAGCTTTTAACTGCACAATAAGCTCCCTAGAAGACATGTGATATATCCATAGCACTGTTATTTTTATCCACCTAAATTAATCCTTATAAGACAATAAAATGAATCATTTCAGCCAACATTTCTTCACTGAATACGCTAATCAACACCACACTCTCGACGTAGGCAAGTTAAAAACACACACACAACAACTAAAAAGCTTCCCTCTAAAATACAAGATACTGTCAAGATGCTTTCTGAGCTGAATGATGATGGCACCTATTTCACCTTAATTACCTAAAAATGATATACAACATGAAAATTCATCACCGTTTACTTGTATGTGGAATTTACACAGCAAGGAAACCTTTATCACATAGACCTTGGATTTCTCTTTTGATGGTGTCACAAACATCATCTACTGCTCCTTTCATTTAATTCATGGAAAATTAATAATGAGGCCTAAAGAATGAAAGATTTAAGACTATTTTCTGGAAACTGTTCTCCCGTTGCTTAGACAACACAAAATGTTCCTCAATAACAGACTCATCTACAAAGAAATCCTTCCGTAATCAAGATTTTGAAGATTCTGTATTCAAAATTTGCGTCAGTAAATGCTTTCTTACCTTCTGCTACATCATCATCTACTGCTCCTTTCACCTGAGAAAAACACCACTGAATATCATTCCCTCCTCCAGCTCCTGGAAAAAAGAACACATACCGATTAAAACTGAGTTCTGTTCATGTTTACTCTACTAAACATTGAGATGGTATCCATGGTTGGCATGATACTCTAATAGCCTAGTACTGCCCACATACATAACCACCACCCCAGAGCACTAATTGGGAAAAGGTTTAGTCCCCAATAGTTGGTACTGCTTTAGGAAAAAAAGAGATCTGGGTATGCAAACTTAAAAGGCCATGCACTGTCATTAACCCTGTACATGTGTTCAAAAGTTCCCTTCCCCTCAAATACGGACTGGTAGGTCTGGCTTAAATGTAAGAAAAAAAGCAAATAGCCAAAGTTAGTTTTCCTTTAAGTGTACAAAAGTCTGCAGAAGAATCAGTAAGGTTAAACTACCATAAAACATGGAGCGAGTAGAAAACTTCAAGGAACATCACTGCCTGCGTGAGGAGTAATGAACCCTGTCACCAAAGCGCATACTGAGCAAACACAACACTCACCACCCACTTCTTGCACTGAACTGCCAGCAAAATCACTGGCTCCAGAGGAAAAGAGCTGGTGGAAAGATTCTCAAAGGAAGCCTGCTTTGCCTTCTCTTCACTTTACCCCTCAGATTCCAAAGGACCTCGCAAAGAATTAATTTTGCTCATTTGTCAACATCTTGTGCAAAACAATTTTAATTTTACTTAATTACTCAAAGAGCAACTTGTTTATAGCAAACCATCAGTCAAGGCAACCTGTTAACTCTTTCAAAGGTTTAATTTTCTATCTAAATATCGAAATAAGCCAAGAAAACTGGTTTGTTCCCTGAACGTTTCTATTTCAGGTCTAAACACTGAAGGGGAAACGTCCTGGATCCAGGGAGGAACTGAACCTCATCTAGAATTACGTCTACTCGAGGGACACATTCGGCCACACCAACACGTACAAAAGGAAGCCTCCAAGCAACTCCCTTTCTCTTCTTCGCATCTATTCTTTGCTAAATATTCAAACCTGTTTTTCCCTATGGATCATCCCCCCCCTGCCAAGCTTTTACCGAAATCTCTTCCCTCCTGGCTATTTATATCACTGAACTCCACAACTATTTTAACTCAATTGGAACCCTTTTGGGAAAAGGACATCTGCACAAAAGCTAACATGCAAAACGGAAAGTTGAAATCACATTTTTCATGCAACTTGCTGTATGAAAGGCCTTGCACTTTTTGGACGTAAAGGGTAAGAAACCAAAAGGAGATGGTTCGACACAAAAAAAAACTCAGGTTAATAAATAGTCTCACAATATACGGGGGCGGGGGGCACACTGCATTTTAACTTGTAAGCACTTTTCCTTCTCGGCACAAAATGTATTTGTATGAGCACTCAAGAAGGCTTGCATCGAGGGGGGAAACAGTAATTAAATGAAGAAAGATCCGCCAGAAAGTCCGGGGCGAGGGTGGCACGGAGGGTGCACCCGGCTCCAGAGCAGGAGGGACAAACGTGCCCGCGCCCCCGCCCCGCCGCGCCCCACCCACGCCTCACCCCGCAGCCTGCCGGCGCGCACCCCACCCCCATCCACGCCGAGGCGCAGCCCTCATTTTAAAAGCCAGTTCGACATCACAGCGACCCCTGGCCGCGCAGAGCCCTCCCCCCACCACCGCACCCCACTTGACCAGTTCCCCGAAACCCAAGGCGCCCGCGGCTCTCCGAGAGGCACCGCGGTCGCTAGGGGGTGACGGAGGGAGGAGAAAGGAAGCGGAGCCTTGCCAGTGGCCGAGGGTGATTTCTCCTTTACCTGCCATGTTGCGCTGCAAATGGTGACCCTGCTGGGTGCCTTGGGGTCTCCGCTTCCTGAACTCACCCCCCGCACCTGGGGATGGGGGGGTAGAGAGGGCGGATGGCGGCGGATGGCACCTGTGGGGGTCGGGGGTGGGGGTCGGGGGAGAAGGAAGGAGGGGCGAGCAGACGAGCCAGCAGGATGGTGGGTTTCACTCAGGGGCTTCCCCGTTCTTGCTCTTCCTCCTGCAGCGGCGGCGGCAGCAGGAGCAGGCGACTCCACTTTCAAAATGGCGCCGGCTGGCCTGGGCAGTGACGTCATCGGGGGCGGGCCCGTCGGGCGGGGCCGGGGGCGGGGCGAGGCGGGGAGCGGCCGGGCGGCCTCCTGGCCCCGCCCCTTCCTCTCCGCGGGGCCGCCTGGTCCCACCGTCCTGTGCCGCGCCCCGGCCCGCGCGCTGGGAATCTGGTCTCTTTCGGCGCCCTGGGCGCGCTCCTCTGGGCCCAGCTCCTCGCGCCCCCAGCCCTCGTGCCGAGCCGGACCCTGGGGCGGCGCAGCGGCCCCGATAAAGCCCTCGCTCGCTGGGGTGCGGGCGGGCCTGTCTTTTTAGTGACTACCCGTTTTGCTACCTACAGTGGTGACCCTGTGGGTTAGTCCTGAGGCCCGTGGGGGGAAAGGGGCCGTGGCGCAAACTGTGCTTAGCCAAGGCGAGAGCTCGCGGAGCTGGTCCATGTGGGTGACCCGGAAACCGGCGGGCGTCCTTGGCGACTGGAAGCTCTGAAGTATGGTTTTTAAACAGCAAACTGAGTTTGCCAGCAGCAGAGTATGGTGCCCAGTTCTGTCCAGCTAAAAGCGTAGGAACAGTAGTTAAGAGCCAGGCTGCCAAGTACTGACTCCACACATGAGACTGTGAAAATTCTTTCTACCTTACAGGACTGTTTCAAAGATTAAATGACTTAATTTGAATGCATGATAAATGTTAACTGCGGTTATGATTAGACGTGTACTAATGGAGGTGAGAGGTGTAAGAAAAAAATAAACAGGAAACCGGTCATCAGGGATGTGCAGAAGGGATGTGCACTTCACTGAAAGATGTATTAACGATGCAGTCACAATACTGTGCATTTACGTGTCAATCTCCACAATACTCCTATGAAATAGATGGCCACATGTTCCGCATGAAAAACACCTGCAAAAATACCCAGAATTTGACCTTAAGGTTGAAATGAGTGATGAGGCATTTGGAGACCCAACATAAGTTTACAGTAGTTACACCTCCTGTCCATCGTTTCCACTTTCTATCTTAATCTTCATCTCCAGGAAGTGGAATTGTACAAGTTTCAGAATTACTCTGCGACGGAATAGCTGCACCAATGTGGTATTATTCCTCCATCTCTACATTAAGAATTTTCACTTTACCAGTGGACAAAACAAAATTAAAAATCCACCCTGTATCTCATCTTTCAGCTACCTGTACAAACAGGTATAAAGCTTAAATGCACACTGCTGTATTTCTATTTTGGTTGATTTCATAAATATACTTCTCTGCATATGTCTTTACTATTTCTTTTCCTTTTCACTAGTGAGAGCTCTCCACCTTAACCAGAACTCAGAAAAGAATGAGAGAAGAGAGAACAGAACGTTAAACTGGGGACTGGCATCCCAATATGCAAATCATTTTTCGTAGGCTTCAGTTTTTGCCATATGTAAGATTTGAATCTTCACACATCCTGAAAAGTGATTTGGTCTACATAAATTATTTGTTCTTAGAAGCCATTAAAACTTGCCTAAAACTGTGATAATTATAACGAAAGTTCCTATAGCATGGACAATGGCCCGAGTACTTTTCTAAGAACATTGTATAGAGTCATGAGATGAGCTGAGATGGGGCTAATAATCAAAGGTCTGGGACCCAGATACAAGTGACCCAGCATCTTTGGCCCTGAGCGGTCATTTCAGCAGACCATAAACTGCCTCCCTTTCTTCTGAATGGCTCTTAGGAAGAGAGGCCAGCATACCCACTAGCCCTGAGGCAAGGGTTGCTTTTGTCTATCTCCCCTTCCTTATCTTACATTCTGTCTTCTATCCTCTGCACTAAGGCTTCTGTCCCTATCACTTTATGAAAGGGTTTCTGTCAAGGTCATTAACAATCTCCATGTTACCAAATCTAATGGTTTCAGGTACTTCTTTGGTTTTATCTTTCTCTACTTCCCAAAGGCATTTGAAATGGCTGATCACCAAATCCCCATTGAGACCCTTTCTTTCCTTGACCCATGATTGGTTTCCTTCCAACCTTTTTAGCCATTCCTCTCAGTTTCCTTTCCTCAGTTGGCTTTTCCTCCCAGACCACCATCTAAATATTAGTATGATCTGTCTTCTTGGCCTCTGTCCTGGACCCCCTTCTCACTCTTCCAGACAACCTCATATACCATTTCCAGATATTTATAGATGCAAATGCCATGTATTTACCAGTGGCTGCCAAATCTAGATCTCCAGCTCTGTCCTCCCCTCTGAACTGCAGACACGAACACCTCTAACTGTCTGCTTGACATTTTTACAGTATACAGGAAGCATTTCAAACAAGCATTGCCAGAATACAAGTCTTGATACCACTTCCTTTCCACCTTGACTGATGCTGTTTCTCTGCAGGCACATCGCCATCCACTCACGCACCCTGCCCCAACATTCTGCCAATCCCATTCTTCTTTCCTCAGTCAGTGAATAGTTCTTTGAAAACCAATTTAGATGTAACTGCCTCCAGGAAGGCTTCCCTGATTTTTAAAAAATATATATTTTATTGATTTTTTTTACAGAGAGGAAGGGAGAGGGATAGATAATTAGAAACATTGATGGGAGAGAAACATCGATTAGCTGCCTCCTGCACACCCCCCACTGGGGATGTGCCTGCAACCAAGGTACATGCCCTTGACCAGAATCGAACCTGGGACCGTTCCGTCTGCAGGCTGACGCTATCCACTGAGCCAAACTGGTTAGGGCGTTCCCTGATTTTTTTAAAATAATATTTTGCTCTGCCCTAGCAGGTTTGGTTCAGTAGATAGAGTGTCAGCCCACAGACTGAAGGGTCCCGGGTTCAGTTCAGGTCATGGGCACATACTTGGGCTGCAGGCTCAATCCCCAGCCCTGATTGCTGCATGTGTTCAAGGAAACCAACTGATGTATGTCTCTCACATTGATGTTTCTCTCTGACTCTCCCCCTCCTTGCCGCTCTCTCTAAAAATCAATGGAAAAATATCCTCAGGGGAGGATTAACAACAAAAAATTTGCTCTTTGTTTATTTATTTATTTTTAAATATATTTTTATTGATTTCAAAGAGGAACCCAGGCATGTGCATTGACAGAATTGAACTGGGACCTCCTGGTTCATAGGTCAGTGCTCGACCACTGACCTACATCAGCTATGCCACTGATATTTTTTCCATTCTCTACTCATCTTACCCTGAGCTGGGTGCCCTTCCTAAATATTCTCAGTAAATTTAATATGCTTCTCTGTTCCTAGATTATGTTTAAATTACCTAAATATGTGTTTGTTATTAGACTGAGGGGTTTTTTTTAATATGTTTTATTGATTTTTCATAGAGAGGAAGGGCGAGGGATAGAGAGTTAGAAACATTGATGAGATAGAAACATCCATCAGCTGCCTCCTGCACACCCCCCACTGGGGATGTGCCCACAACCAAGGTACATGCCCTTGACCAGAATCGAACCCAGGACCCTTCAGTCTGCAGGCTGACGCTCTATCCACTGAGCCAAACCGGTCAGGGCTTAGACTGAGTTCTTTGAGGGTAAGAAGTATGTCCCCATATCATCAGTCACATAATTTGTTGGATTAATGGATGAATGAATAAATCTCTCTGGCTTGGGAAGAAAACCAGTGAAATGTTGACTCCTTAAAGCTTGCCATATCATAAATGTTTTTACTCACCCTTCTTATCCCTGAAAGAAAGAGGCATTTTACAAGTTATTTTGGTCATTCTGGTCTACATTTGTTAGGCGATAGTTGGTTAAATATGTAAGTTGCTTATAGTTAGACTAGGGGCTCGGTGCACAAAAATTTGTGCACTCGGCGGAGGGGGGGGGTGTCCCTCAGCCCGGCCTGTGCCCTCTTGCAGTCTGGGACACCTCAGGGGGGGATGTCCACCTGCTGGCATGCCTGGCCAGCCTGGGTGAGGGGGTGAGGGCCATTTTCAGGCTGCCCACAGCCCCTTCAGGGTTCGTGCACTGGGGGGTGAGTGCAGGCCTGGACGTTTCCCACCGGAGGGTCCACGATTGCACACTCCCTGTGGGCCCCCACCGCTTAGGGGACACACCTGGCGCAGAGCTGGGTGGCAAGCCAGGGGCAGATGTTGGTGCAGGATCTCTTGGTGGGGCCCTGCTGCTGAGTGAACACACCTGGGGTGGAGCCAGGCAGCGGGCTGGCTTTGGATGCTCTGCACTGTGCAGCAGATGCTCCCGCACGCCCTGTGGAGGCCCCCGGGGGGCGGATGAAGGCAGCGGACCCTGGGTGGGTGCTCCCGCACACCCCCGAGGAGGCCCCCGGGGCAGAGCCAGGCAGCAGACCCAGGACAGGCGCTCCTGGATGCCCTGAGGAAGCCCCAGGCCGACCCCCCCCCCACTGAGCCGGCTGCAGAGGCTCCCAGTGCAGAGCTGCCCTGCCAGCCTTCATCTTGGCTGGGTTAATTTGCATACAGCTGCTCTGATTGGCTTGTGGGCGTGGCTTAGGCATCCCGAAGAAACGGTCAATTTCAATATTACGCTTTTATTAGTTTAGATAATTGAAAAAGTGTTGCTTTAAGCTGAGGCCTAGGCAGGTAACCAAACCTCCTGTTTGTTTCAGCTCAGTGGCTTCTATAATTGAAACATTGTTATCGTGACCAGAGGCTCAGCCAGCCTAGGCAGGCAGTTGCAACAGAAGTCTCTGGTTTGCTCTAGCTCCGTGGCTGCTGGCCTCCATCTTGGCTGGGTTAATTTGCATACAGCCACTCTGATTGGCTGGGAGGTGTGGCTTGACTGGTGGGCGTGGCTTAGGTGTCTCGGGTGATGGTCAATTTGCATATTACTCTTTTATTATATTAGATTCATCTCAACTATTTCTAACGGATCCTTTGTCCCTGAATACATATTATGCAAGAGAATTCTATAGGGTACCGTTCTCTCATTCACATGATCCATCTGTTATCATTAAAGCATTTTTTTCATGTGAGCTGCTAGTCAGAACTCCAACACCTGGCCATATGTAAGATGCTCCCTGCAGAACTGAGTTTAACTTAGGCACACAGGAGGAAAACTGGCTGTGGGTTTTCCTGGTAAAGTCCCAAAGAATCTATAAGTCCTGGAGATGTTCTACTTCCAGTCTGCACTGAGAGGCACCAATGACACCCACATTCTTGCCAGAAGAATGGAAGCTGATTGGACTCACCTGTGGGTTTTTTTAAGACAGCTTTTAAAAGTATATTATACTAGAGGCCCAGTGCATGAAATTCATGCACTGGAGGCAAGAGGCCCCTCATCCTGGCCTGTGTCCTCTTGCAGTCCGGGACACCTTAGGGAATGTCCATGGGGGATCAGGCCTAAACTAGCAGTCAGACATCCCTCTTGCTTTCTGGGGCTCTTGCAGTCCAGGATCGCTGGCTTCTTACCCCCTGCCTGCAGTGGAGGCAGGAGAGGCTCTCACCACTGCCGCTGTGCTTGCCAGTTGTTAGCCTGGCTTCTGGCTGAGTGGCATTCCCACTGTGGGAGCACACTAACCATCGGGGGCAACTCTTGTGTTGAGCATCTGTCCCCTGGTGATCAATCAATGTGTGTCATAGTGACAGGTCATTCTGCTGTTCAGTCGATTTGCATATTAAGGTTTTATTATATAGGATGATGAGAGAAGAATCACTTGAAAGTTGTTCTTTTTCCTTGAAGTTAGATAAACACAATCTTCCTCTACACTGAATAAGAAGTGACACTGTTGGAGAGAACCAAGATGGCAGCATAGGTAAATACCTGTACTTGCTACTTCTCACAACCACATCAAAATTACAACTAAAGAAAGAACAATTATTATCCAGAACCGCAGGAAAGCTGGCTGAGTGGAAGTACTACAACAAGAGAGGTAAAGAAGAAAGTGCATTGAGACTGGTAGGAGGTGCAGAAGCGTGGAATGGGCTGGCACCTGGGTGTGCTGCTTTTTTAATCAGGAGGGAGATACAAGCTCCCGCTTGCTCTCAGAGAATTCCAGTTCCAGGTGAGACTCTGGGGAACACAGACACATACAGGGAGAAACTGGACTGTCTGGCATTGGGGCAGGACTTGAAAGCAGCTTTCTTTCAGATGGAGATGCTTGCAGTGGTCATTGTTCCTGCACTGGGACCTCTCCAGTGCAGAGCTGACTGGCAGCCATTGTTTTTTGCTGCACCCTGGTGATTCCCTGAGACCCCTGCCCCACCCAATTTACAACCCCACCCAAGCTGTGTGCAGTGGCTTTTGCATATGAATGGCCTGTCCGTTCTTAGCCTAAAACATGTCAAACAGGCAGCAGCTGGGTCAGGGAGCCCCAAAGCTATCAAAAGAAGGCCCAAGGCTAGCAGCACAGCCTGCCTTGCTTCACAGCTGGGCATCGTCTGGGCACTTCCAAACCCAATACAAAAAAGAGGAATCTGCAGATATTTCTGTAGCTCCTGCTGGCTGGCCCCTTGCACCTCCTTAGAGATACAAGAGCCATTGTACCCAGTGGTCAGTGGAGACCATAGCAGATTACAGCTCTTCACATCTGTAAGTGACACACTCAAGGGGCAGACTCAGTGAGCACCAAAGCCCCACTGAAGTAAGTGCTGCTGCATAAGGATGTCTCCTGCCAAGCAGCTCTCCATTGTAGTCACAGCTGGTCCCCACAGCCAATTGGCCTGGAGGTCAATTCCTCCCAGTGACACCAACAGCAATCAAGGCTCAACTACAACAAGAGACTGTGCACACAGCCCACAAAGGGTACACCTAGAATGTCCACCTCAAGTGATTGAGGAGGCTGAGCCACTGGGCCCTATAGGACACCTACTACACAAGGCCATGTTATCAATTCAAGGAGACTTAGCAGCTACCCAATACATAGAAACAAACATAGGGAAGCAGCCAAAATGAGGATACAAAGAAACATGTCACAAATTAAAGAAATGGAAGAAAGAAAAATACTGGATATAGAGGTCAAAACCACAGTTATAAGGTTACTCAAGAATCTTCTAGACACTTCTGAGGAACTTAGTGAAACCTTCAAGGATCTTAGTGAGAGTGCTAAAAATGGAAAAGGACCAGTCAGATATTAAGCATACAATGACTGAAATAAAGAATAATATACAGAGGTTCAACAGTAGACTAGAGGATCCCAAGAATCAATTCAAATATTTGAAATACGAAGAAGCAAAAATCACCCAGCCGGAAAAACAAAAGGAAAAAAGAATACAAAAATATGAAGATAATGTAAGGAGCCTCTGGGACAAATTCAAGCGTACCAACATCTAAATTATGGGGGTGCAGGAAAAGAGAGAGAGAGCAAGATATTGAAAACCTATTTGAAGAAATAATGACAGAAAACTTCCCCTACCTGGTGAAAGAAATAAACTTACAAGTCCAGGAAGCACAGAGAATCCCAAACAAAAGGAATCCAAAGAGGACCACACCAAGACACATCATAATTAAAATGCCAGGGCAAAAGACAAGGAGAGAATATTAAAAGCAGCAAGAGAAAAACAGTTACCTACAAGGGGGCACCCATACAACTGTCAGCTGATTTCTCAACAGAAATTATGCAGGCAAGAAGGGAGTGGCAAGAAATATTCAAAATGATGAATAGCAAGAACCTACAACCAAGATTACTTTACCCAGCAAAGCTATCATTCAGAATTGAAGGTCAGATAAAGAGCTTCACAGATAAGAACAAGCTAAAAGAGTCATCACCTCCAAACCAATATTATATGAAACTAGGGGCCCAGTACACGAAATTTGTGCACTGGTGGAAGGGGTTCCTCAGCCCAGCCTGCCTCCTCTCACATATTGGGAACCCTCAGGGGGTGTCCTACTAATGGCTTAGGCCCGCTTTCTACTCCCCTTGGGGAGTGGGCCTAAGCCACAGTCTGGCCTCCCTTTGTGGGAAGCGACCAAGCTAATCAGGTGAAGCCACCAGCCCCATCACCCCGCTGCTGCAGACTGCCAGTCACCGCAGCCACCAAGGTGTTTTCATCAACATGGACTCCAGTCCCTTCACCATGAAGAAATGACAACTTTCTTTAGACATTTTCAAGATGTGTCTTTCATAGGATATGACATTTCTTTTGTTCTTTTTATTCTTTATCCTCACCTGAGGATATGTTTCCATTATTTTTAGAGAATGTGGAAGAGAAGGGAAAAACAGAGAGAAACATCAAAGTGAGAGGAACACTTTGATTGGTTGCCTCCTGTATATGCCCTGACCTGGGCCCCGGCCAGGGAGAAGCCTGCAACCTAGGTACATTCCCTTGGTCAGATTTGAACCCAGACCCTGCAGTCAGCAGGTCTAGGCATTATGCACTGAGCCAAACCAGCTAGTGCAGAATAGGACATTTCTTAGCCCTCCAGCAGTGGACCTTCATTTTTCTCTTCAGGAGTGAGGTCAAAAAACCCTAGATCACCTTTTTGGATTCTTATTACTGAAGTTACTAAGAATATTACCAGTGGCATACAGGGAGCTTAGCCAATGAGCGGTAAGAAAAAGTGTTTCCTCTGTAGTTCACTGTGATCCCCGGCTCCACCCCTACCTCTCCAATCCCAGCTCCACCCTTGCCCAGGCCTGTAACCTCTGCCTGAGGCTGCAGGCCTGGGCAGAAGACCCCCAAGCTCCTCTGATCACCTGCTTCACAGAGCCCAGGCCTCTGTGATCACGGGATCTGATCCTGCCCCCTGCCATCGCCAGCTCTGCCCTTGCCCCACTGGTCGAGGCTGCAGGCCTGGGCAGGGGATCCCCTGGTCCCTGCATTGCCGGTCTCACCAGTGCCCAGACCCCTGTGATCACAGGCTCCTCCTCTGCCCCTCTGATTGCTGGTTCTGCAGAACCCAGGCCCCTGTGATCTCTGGCCTTGCCCTTTCCCAGGACTTATGCCTGGGTAGGGCACCCTCACACCCCTCTGATCACTGGCTTCACCCTTGCCCATGCCTGAGGTCTCTGGCTAAGGTATCTGGCCTGGGCAGGGGACCCCCATCCCCCTCTGATCACCTGTTCTGCCCCTCGTGCCCTCCGCCTCCCCTGCCACCTACCTGGCTAACAGGCCTGACCACTTCAGTTGGTAAGGCTGAGCCAGACTGGGCCCCGCCATCTTGTGGCTATGGGGGCGGCCATCTTTGTGACAGAGTGATGCCTAATTTGCATATCACTCTTTTATTAGATAGAATGTGGCTTTGGGTGCCTCCATCTTGTGGCCATGGGGGAAGCCATCTTGTGGCTGTGCGGGAAGCCATATTTGTGACAGAATGATACCTAATTTGCATATTACTCTTTTCTTAGAATGTGGCTATGGGCCCTGCCATCTTGTGTCCATGGGAGTGGCCATTTTTGTGACAGACTGACACCTAATTTACATATTACTCTTTTATTAGATAGAATGTGGTATGGGTGCCTCCATCTTGTGACCATGGGGGCAGCCATCTTTGTGACAGAGTGATGCCTAATTTACATATTACTTTTATTAGATAGAATGTGGTATGAGCGCCCCCATCTTGTGGCCATGGGGGTGACCATCTTGTGGCTATGGGGGTGGCCATCTTGAGTCCATGGGGGAAGCCATCTTGTGGCCATAGGGGCGGCCATCTTTGTGATAGAGTGATGCCTAATTTGCATATTACTCTTTTATTAGATAGAATGTGGTATGGGCGCCTCCATCTTGTGGCTATGGGAGCAGCCATCTTTGTCACGGAGTGACACCTAATTTGCATATTACTCTTTCATTAGATAGGATGCTGAAGGGTATTCTTTAAGAAGAGGAAGAAGAAAAAGGTAAAGATAAAAAATTATAAACAACAAAGCGACAACAAATGCATATCTATCAAGTGAATCTAAAAATCAAATGAATAAAAAATCTGATGAACAATAAACTGGTGAACATAATAGAATCAGGGGCATGAAAGGGAGTGGACTGACAATTCTTGGCGGGAAGGGAGTTTGTGTGGGTTGGTGGGAAGAGATTGGATAAAGATTTTATATCTATGGATAAAATAGAGGACAGTGGGGGGGGAGGGGCGAGGGCCTGGAGTGGGGTGGGAACTGAGTGAAGGGGAACTATGGGGGGAAAAAGAGGAACATCTGTAGTGATCTGAACAATAAAGATTTAAAAAAAAAAGAAGGGACACTGTTTAGAAGCTTCTTTCCTCTAGGCAGGTAGAACTGGGGGGTGGGAGGAGCGGGGGCGGTGGGGAGGCAGTTTGTCTAGGAAACATCATAAACTCAAGGGTAAAAGAAGTCCCTGATTAGAAAACGATACAGCTTAACATATTGGCAAACCACACCCATGCTTTCTGATATGGAGCAGGTTCAAAAGCTTTACAGGGGAAATTTATAAGAATATTTTTATGTACTTTCTTCTTATCTGCAGACTTGTGCCTGGAAGGCAGTTTCCCAAAACTCTGCAAAATCTAGATTACAATGACAATTCACACCACAATATTCAAAGCGTAGAACTCACTATCAAATCACCCAAAATCCTACACTAGCAGGTGTTTAAGAAAAACTATAGTGAATCCACCAGATGAATTATTATGTAGTTAAATGGCTGTAAAAACAGAAGAAATTGCTTATGCTTTAGCAGGATGTAAAAAACGAAGATACAATATGATCACAGTATGTACACAAATAAACCAAATGTATGGAGCCAAAACAGACAGGAAGGAAATGTACCAAGGTGTTCCCAGAAATGTTCCTGGCAGTGACACAATAGATAATTTTTTCTCCTTTTGACATTTGTGTTTCTCCAAATATTATATAATCAACATATATTAAGGGAAAGAATAAACTTAATTTTTAAAGTTATTCTAATGCTGGTATTAGAACATGATGATAAAATCTATGTTATAGATTTTCCACATTAAAGTAAAAGTTGTAGTCAATTATAACTGTTAATTAATCCCTGGTTTGACTGTAAAATAGGAACATGTTTTGGTCATTAAACAGTATGTATATGTAAAGATGGAGGGGAGATTAGTAAATTCATGCCAATACCTTCTGTTTGTAAATTGCAACCAAAATCTTGTTTTATGCTTTCATGGGAGGTAAAGTCTATAAATATATAAACTGAGTATCTCTTTGTTATAAAATGCAAACTTTGTGAAATCAAACATTATCTCTGAAATTTATTTTCAGTGCTCTTATTACTTGATCATAAATAACCTATAGTATAGACAAACTGTTATCCAAATAAACAGCTTTTGAAGTATGAGTCTACTTCCTCCACACTATAGTTTTTTAGCTGGCATTTGAGTTTAGCTTTGACACTGATATGTCTTATGCCTAAACACGGAAATGTATAGGCTCAAAGTTGGAAGGAACTTTAGGCACTAACTAGCCTAATTCTCACAATGGATACTTAAATTCCCTATTCAACATGCCTTTTGGTATTCATACAGCCGTAGCTTTAAAACTTCCATTCTAGCCCTAACCAGTTTGGCTCGGTGGATAGAGCGTCAGCTTGCAGACGAAAAGTCTCGGGTTCGATTCCCATCAAGGGCATGTACCTTGGTTGTGGGCACATCCCCAGTAGGAGGTGTGCAGGAGGCAGCTGATGGATGTTTCTCTCTCATCAATGTTTCTAACTCTCTATACCTCTTCCTTCCCCTCTGTAAAAAATTAATAAAATTTATTTAAAAAATAAAATAAAATTTCCACCAGTGTTGCTTGCTGGTTGAGCATAGACCTTTGAACCAGGAGGTCACTGTTAGATTCTTGTGGGGGTTTCGGGCTCCATCCCCAGTAGGGGGTGTGCAGGAGGCAGGCAATTGATGATTCTCTCTGATCATTGATGTTTCTATCTCTCTCTCCCTCTCTTCCTCTCTGAAATCAATAAAAATATATTTTAAAAAACAACTTCCATTCTATTTTGAAGTATTAAACGAAAGAGTCTAAACTCAAATTTATCTATATTTTCTTCACAAATTAAAACATATTTCACTGCTATTGCTGTGTCCTTTTTTAAAAAAATATATTTTTATTGATTTCATAGAGGAAGGGAGAGGGAGAGAGATTGAAACATCAATGATGAGAGAGAATCATTGATAGGTTGCCTCCTGCATATCCTCCATTGGGGAATCAAACCATGACCTCCGGGTTTATAGGTCAACCATCACCACTGAGACAAGCCAGCAGGGCCTTTCTCCTCTTACCTTTCCCTAAAGGTTCTCTGCTCACAGGCAGTGGTGTAATGAAGCCAGCTTGTATTGCTCTCAGAACTGGTTGTTAAATTTTTAGGAATTTTGCAAGCTAGTTGTTGAAAAACAGCCATTTTTAAAAATTAAATTTTAAAAACATAATTAAATTGCTTATATTATAAGCAAAAGTAATAAGTACTGAAATCTCATCACTTCCTTATTATTTTTGTTACATTTTACTATTTTCTATATTTTTGAGGTTCTTTACATCTATTGTATCTGTGTGGTCGAAATGGGCCATGATGGGAATATTTATACCTCAGAAATCAGCAAATATTAAAAGTCAGTGCTGAGAGAAACAAGATGGCGGCATAGGGTAGACACCGTAAATGCAGCTGTGAACAACTATTTCAGAAAAACCTCAAAAAGAACACACGGACACCACTTGCACCCACAGGACGGCTGGCTGAGTGAAAATCCTACAACTAGAGAAGAGTCTGAGACTCAGAGGAGCGGCAGAAGCAAAGTACAGAGGTACGGAGGCGCGC
>PVJC01030931.1:0-20964 GCA_004026665.1 Murina feae
ATCAGGGAGCAGGAAAAGGCTGGCCTGACCACGAGGCGGGGTTTTCCCTGCTTTCTGGTGGCTGGAGGAAGATGGGCAGTAGGCAAGCTTGGGAGGCAGGCCGCACCCAGCCCTGGTCACAGCTCAAAAAAGAGAACAACATGCTGGGGAGGGCAAGAGTCTGAGAGATCAACATAGAGGGGGTGCCTGCTCCAAGCCTGGTGGCAGGCCCCCAGCAGGTAGACACACACAGGAGGACTGCTCTGAGCCTCAGTTGCGGCTGGGGGCAGGTCCCCAGTGGTGACACACCCACACACACAAAAGGCGCCTGGCAGACTGGGGCCATCATAGGACATCCACTGAGGGGTCCCAGACTGTGAGAGGGCACAGGCCGGGCTGAGGGACTTCCTCCACCCTGAGTGCACAAATTTTTGTGCACCAGGCCCCTAGTATTTATATAAATTTGATGGATTAGAATAGGGAGTATATTTAGTAGTTGTATAGGCATTTGATATGTCAACTTAGCTAGTCCACCGTCCACAGTTATTCAGTCAAACATTCACCTAAGTGCTGCTGTGGAGGTATTGTGTATACGCAACAATGTCTGTAATCAATTGACTTTAAGTGAAGTGGAATATTCTAGATAATCTGAGTGGGCCTGATTTAGTCGGTTTAAATGGCTTGAAAGAAGAGTTGAGACTTTCTTTAAGAAGAAGAAAGAATGCCCGTGAACAACAGCGTTAGCCCATACCCAGGAGTTCCAGCCTGCTCTTCATGAAAATCTGCTCTAACTTCTGAATTAACCCATGTTGTGACTTTTCAAATTAACATTTTTTTATTTTTTTAAATATATTTTTATTGATTTCAGAGAGGAAGGAAGAGGGAAAGAGAGAGAAACATCCATGGATTGGCTGCTCCTGCAAGTCCCCCACTGGAGATCGAGTCCACAATCTAGGCATGTGCCCTTGACCAGAATCAAACCTGGAACCTTTCAGTTCGCAGGCTCATACTCTATCCACTGGGCCAAACCGGGTAAAGTTAACTTAACATTTATTAAATAGAGTACCTGGAGTGAGGTGTTGGGTATTGAACTGCTGTTCACAGGAAATTGAAATAGAAAAGTTTATTACCCCTAAGTCCTGGAGGGAGGTACAAGCCATGCTTCAAGGGGCCATGCAGGGAGGTCATGACAGTCTCAGGCAGAGAGAGCAGTAGGACCTGGGCACACCCCTTCATTATTGAATACTTTATGATTCCTGGTCATTTCAAACCTTCCTGGGTGGGTGGGTAGGGTCTTATCTAAGGAAGAATTAAGAGAAAATCCGGGGAGGTAAAGGAGGCATTTTATAAAAAAGAACTTGTGTTTATTGTGACTTTGCAGGCTATTGTCATGGGCAAATGCTCATGGGAGAACTAGGAATCAGTTCAAAATCCCCTGGGACCCTTGGCCACACAGAATGGATGCTGAGGCAGCAATATAATGAAATAGCTAAACTCTCAAAACCTAGCAACCCCTGCAATCGTGTAAACCAAGTACTTGCTTAATAAGTTTCTTAATATATCCGGCCAGTATGGCACAGTTGGTTGAGCTTCATCACATGCACCAAGAGGTCACCAGTTCAATTCCAGGTCATAGGTCAGGGCTCATGCCCAGGTTGCACACTCAATCCCCAATATGGAGCATGCAGAAGGTAGCATATCAATGCTTCTCTCTCATCAACGTTTCTCTCTCTCTCTCTCTTTCTCTCTCTCTCTCTCTCCTTCTTCCTCTCCCTCTCCCTCTGAAATCAACAACAACAAATAAACCATTTTTTTAAAAATCTCTTGTTATATATCTCCTACCAGTTTTGCTTCGCTGGATAAATCCTAACTGATACAGTGGTCAAAAAAATCAACTGTGGAACCAAACTATCTGGAGATTTTTTTACTAGCTTCATGACCTTGGTCATTACTAGTTGTACCTTTGTTTCTTTAACAGTAAAATGCATATAAAAACATCCTTCCATATTAGGTTCTTGAGGGGATTAAACAATTTAAAATTCCCATTTCTAAATGGATAAATGAGATACATTTGGTTCACCGGTTGTTTTGTTAAACCTCATTTCCTTGCAAGAAATAAAAATCCTTTCAAAACAAAATACACAAAAAAAGATTTTCCTGTTTTGTGAAACTAAAGAATCCTGCAAGAAAAAAGTGCAAAAAGCAAAGCATGTTTTCACAGTAACTAGACACTCATGAGGCAACTCCATTTTTATATCAGTATTCTTGGGTGGGTTTTGATCTCACCTTTTTTCTACAAAGCATATAACATTTTATATATTTAAGCTGTACAACATGATGTTTTGATAAATATATATATTGCAAATGATTACCAAAATAAGGGTATTTACATTCATCACTTTACATAATTACAATTTTTTGTGTCTGTGGAGAAAATTGAAGATCTACTCTCTTAACAGTTTTCAAAAATCTTAACTAATAAAAGTGAAATATTAAAATTAACCGTTTCTCCGGGATGGGGTTAGCCATGCCCACCAGCCAATCACAGCTGCTGTATGCAAATTAGCCCAGCCAAGATGGCGGAGGGCGCAGCCCCAGTGTGCAGCTTCTCCAGGGCTGCGGCCTCCACCATCTTGGGAGCCTCCCACCTGGGAAGACATCCAGTGCCTTGGGCCTGCGGATGCCTTCCGAGGTGGGAGCCTGGGGTGGGGAGGCGGGCATCAGGCGGCTGGACCCCACGGCCCCCACCCGGGAGGCCCGCGGGGGTCCGGCTGATGCCACCACAGCTTCGGCTTCCCCGGGCAGGAGCCTTCCGGGGCACGGGGACGAGGCAGCCGGACCACCGCATGCCCCACCCGGGAGGCCGCGGGGGTCCGGCCGGTGCCACCGCAGCCTTGGCTTCCCAGGCGGGAGCCTTCTGGGGTGTGGGGATGAGGCGGGTGGCCCGTAGGGTCAGTGGGAGCTGTGGCCAGCCTGAAAACTGCCCTCAGTCCCTCACCTAGGCTTGCTACACCCCCTGGGGTGAGGGTCTCCACTGGGGAGCTTGGCCAGCTTGCAAACAGACATTGGCCCCTCACCCAGGCTGGCCAGGCACACCAGCAGGTGGACATCCCCAGAGGGGTCCCAGACCGGGAGAGGGCACAGGCCGGGCTGAGGGATGCCCCCCCCCAGTGCACAAATTTTTGTGCACTGGGCCGCTAGTGTAATACAACTAGAGGCCCTGTGCATGACATTCATGCTCTGGAGGGGATCCCTCAGCCTGGCCTGCGCTCTCCTGCCACTGCCATTCTGTTTCACCAGCTGTGAGCCTGGCTTCTGGCTGAGCAGTGCTCCCCTTGTGCGAGGGCACTGACCACCAGGGGGCAGCTCCTGCATTGAGTATCTGCCCCCTGGTGGTCAGTGTGCATCATAGTGACCGGTCGTTCTGCCATTCAGTCAATTTGCATATTAGCCTTTTATTATATAGGATACTGTTACATATAGTCACCACCCCTGTACATTACATCTCCAGATCTTATTCATCTTAAAACTAGAAGTTTGTATCCTTTGACCAATAGTTTCCCATTTCTCCTTCCCTAGTCCCCAACCTCTGGTTACCACATTCTGTTTTGTTTCTATTACTTGAGTGGGGTTTTTTCTCTTTTGTCTTACTTTTTACATATAATTGAGCTTATACAGTAATGTCTTTTTCTATCTGACTTTTCTCACTTAGCTTAATGCCTTCAAGGCTCATCCAGGTTGTCTCAAATCTCAAATGGTAGGATTTTCTTATTTTTTTATGGCTAAATAATGTGTGTATTTTTGTGTGACGTTTTCTTTATTCATCCATCACAGGACACTTCAGTTGTTTGATCCATCCTTGTCTATCCATGTTTTCTTACTCAAAATTCTAGTATTTCCTGTAATTCTAACTCCACTTGAAGTTTACATTCATGTGCTCAATACATCAGACATCAGACTGACTTGGTCTCACTATCTTTAAATTTAAATTATTAAGAAAGAGAATCTGATTTTCTCAACTCAAGCTATAGATTGATTCACCTCGATTCAATCCGTTGTCGCCTTGAGGTGAAACTTATATAGTCTGAGGCTATCCCTTCCCCACCAGGAGGAATCAATACTTCAAGAAAGGGTTTAGATTACAGAGGAGGGTGATGGCCATCTTAATTGCATAGAAGGACTGAGAGCTTCCAAAAGTTGTTCTGAGTAAGTTAAAAGTCTAAGAAAGATGAAAAATATGAGCACAACCAGTACAGAATAAGCTTCCCTGGGAAGAGAAATGAGCAGCAAATGCCTTTAACAGAAAAACGCTTATTCAGAATAGTGGCTGATCAATACCAATTTTTATTTGAGTTGGGTGGGGGATGTAGGGAAAAGAATCAGAGACAGAGAATAAGGACAGAGCCTGAACTTTCACAGTTTGACATAGAAAGACTGGTTGGTGAGTTTCCCATGTGCCAGGTGAACATGTAATCACAAATGAGCATGTCCTGTCTTATCAGTGCTCTGCCCCCATAGAGGACGAAACTATGGGTAAAAGTAAAATGATTGAAAACAGTTCTGAAAAGTTTTTCCAGGAATATCAAGGGGGTGCAGGGATGTGGGGGAGTTTTAATAGGGCTTCAGAAAAGAGCGTTCGTGTGTAACAATTCAGCATATGAATGCCCGTCCCTCAGAACACTGCTATACACTCTACAACAGTTTAACTAAGTAACACACCACTGGTCTCTTTCATGCAGTTCTGCATCCCCTTTACCTCTCCGCCCCCTTTACAGGCGCCTATAGAAGCCAAAACCAAGACCAAAGTGTTTGTTAAGGACAGGGCAAGAGGTCAGGAGGGGAAAAGAGCAGAGCAGATTATCTTTCTCCATTGCAGGGCTCTAGATCACAGGGTCACAGGTCGGGCCTAAGCTAGAAGGAGAAGGGCAGGAGAAAAATAGATTTCTATTTGAGAACAATGCTTTAAACCGGCTTAGAGAGAAATATACTTTTTAATGGGTGGAAGGAAGGCAAGTACAAGAGAGGATGTTTGAAGGAAGTAACAGGAGGAAAACTAAAACTGTCATATCTATTCCCCACCATGTTTAGCCTGTGAAATATATCCATTTATGACCAGAAAAAGAATTTGGAAAATCAGCAGTATATGACAAAATAAATAATTCAAAAATATGAACAATTGAAACAATTAATAAATATATGATATATAAATAGGAAGAGACTTTGTATATACAATATCTATAAAATAAGTCACAGAGAAAACATAGTTTTGACTATACAGCATTTAAAATATTACATACTACATATATAATATTTTAAATTATCATTAAAAGTTTGGTAGACATTCACAGATTTCTATTTTTGTTTTGTTGTATCAAATTACTAATTTTAGTAATGTCATTCTAAGAAAAAATATATGACTCATTTAAATGTCAGTTCTTAGTCTGTTCTTTAATTTCTTAATTATGTAGGTTTTAAAAGTCAGATCCATGTATATAAATTATTTGCCTGTCATTTACTTATGCACTATATGTTATTTGAATTGGCTCATTTAAATTCCCATAAAATTGTATGCCCATCTGTACACTTTTGTGTGTGTGTGTGTGGTGTGTGTGTGTGTGTGTATTTCACTCACTACCCCTGCTTGAATCATTGGCATCAAAAGGCCTGTTACTTTGCATCAGTTGGCTGGAAATTTCTCTTTTCCCTCTCAGATTTCAGAATTTGCCATAGTATTTTACTGCTTTGGTGTATATTTATTTATGTTCTTGGCCCTTTTTATGTGGTGATTTTTATTAATATAAGGACCTAACTTTCAGCCTCCTGGGATAATCATTCTTGGTCATTGTAGGCAATTTTTAATAACCTGCTTACTTGATTTCTAAGATTTTTAATTTTGCATTGTCCCTAACCTATCTTACTGAAATATAGTGAGAAACAGATAAAGAGAAGGAGAATCAATCCAGCTTTATACTTCAGGAGAAAAATTGGACTTGACCAATATAAATTTTAATATCATTGTGCATTTTTCTGGGGAGTATATCTATATTTCATAAGGTTCTCAAGAAAATATATGAATAAAAAAATTAAGAATCTGTAGTCCATAATTTTTGTTATTTGTGCTGTCTAAGTCAAGTGCTATGACAATTTTATAAAAACAAAGTGGTTAAGGAAGAATTGAAAACATTATTGGTACATATTGCCAAGTTACTTTCTAATTGACAGCCACACAAATAAATTTCTTAGAGTACTTGTTGAATTGTCACCATTAGCTACTGATTGGGATTTGTATTAAAAGAAAAAAATAGCTTAGCTGGCATGGCTCAGTGGTTGAGCGTTGACCTATGAACCAGGAGGTCACAGTTCGATTCCTGGGCAGGACACATGCCCAGGTTGCCGGCTCAATCCCCATTGTAGGGTGTGCAAGAGGCAGATGATCAATGATTCTCTCTCATCATTGATGTCTCTCTTTCTCCTTCTCCTTTCCTCTCTGAAATTAATAAAAATCTAATCCAATAAAAGAGTAATATGCAAATTAACCCTCACTCTGTTATACCTAAGCCACGCCCACCAGCCAATCAGAGCAATAATATGCAAATTAACCTAGCCAAGATGGCAGCTGGCAGCCACAGAGCTAGAGCAAACAAGAGGCCAGCTTTGGAGGAAACTGCCTGCCTAGGCCAGCTGTGGCCTCCGCTCAAGGCAACAAAGTTTCAATTATAGAAGTTAAATAAACCCCAGAAACCTGCTTCCAGATAGCCTTGCTGGGACCTTGGGTCACTGGGAGCTGTGGCTAGCCTGAAAACAGCCATCAGCTCCTCACCCAGGCTGGTCAGACACCCCAGTAGGGACCCAAACCCTAAAGGGGCTGTGGGCAGCCTGAAAATGGCCCTCAGCCCCTCATCCAGGCTAGACAGGCACTCCAGTAGGGACCCAAACCCTGAAGGGACTGTGGGCAGCCTGAAAATGGCCCTCAGCCTCTCACCCAGGCTGGCCACACCCCCATGGGGTGAGGGTCCCCACTGGGGGGCTTGGCCAACCTGCAAGCAGCCATCAGCCCCTCACCCAGGCTGGCCAGGCATGCCAGCAGGTGGACATCCCCCAAGGGGTCCCAGACTGCAAGAGGGCACAGACCAGGCTGAGGGACCCCCCCAACCCCCAAAGGCACAAAATTTTGTGCACTGGGCCCCTAGTATATTTTATAAAATAAAATTTTTGGTGGGGGAATTTTTCAATGTTTATTAAAATTTTTTAATGTAATTCTCTTTTGAGGATTAACATTTTTTCCACATCATTCTTTTTTCTTTTTAAGTAGTGCATGTCCTCTGACCATGTTGCTTGGGCAGTCTATATGTTGGACCTAGCAGTTTAAGTGCGAATTATAAAGCATTCTGTGAATGGGAAGGCTTTACATCGTTAGTCATGACCCCCGAGTCCTAATCATAAACCCAGACCTGCTTCTCTCTCCAGCACTGCAGTGCTCACATGGTAATGTTGAAAGAAAAATAAGCAGTCACTGCCCTAGAGATACAAAATCCAGCAGAGAAAATAGGCACAGCCTTGCGGAGCCTGCCACACAGCACACTCAAGTGTGTTCAATGAATGATTTCTCTTCTGAGCAACAGTTTTCCATGAATCCACATAGACCTCCAGCCCAAGTGATGATATGTTGTTCAGAAGATGCTCCTCTTTTCTGTGTTCCCATAGCATTTGTTTATTATTTGAGCACATTGCTCTGTATCTAAGTTAATGTTGCACCTATTCCATTATGCGTTATACTATTCACTCACTGATATTTTACTTGCATCATACCACATGGATCTAAAATGCAAAGTTTGTAACTGTGACAGCCTCATAAAACTAGAACAGTCACTCAAGTTTCAGGTCGCAATTTGCATCCTTTTTAATGACGTAAAGTATCCATTCACATGCTACTTTCCCAAAATGCATTTCATTTCTTTAATATGTGTAAGTAAGCACTCCCAACTCTTTTAAGACAAGAAACCAACTAAATCCATAGTGATAATGTCCATAGTAATAATATTGTAGAAAACATGTCATAGAATAAATTTAGAAAATTTGTTCAAGTAATGGGATAGCAGGGGAAACATTTATATTCAGTGCTACTTTTTTAAGCATAGGTTCATCTTTTGGTCATCTGTAAGGGAATTATTAGCTTCTCACAATTTTGTATTACGATATTTAGTTTACAAAGACATGCCCAGGGACTTCAGTAATGGACATGTTTATTAAAATTACAAACCAGAAAAGGAATAGAGATGCACGTATCAAACCCATTTCAGCAGATACTATATTTTTGTCAACTTTAAATAAAATGATTCTAAAACTGATTTTCTTGAGAATTCTAAGGTGACAATATGCCAATGTAAGTGTATAGAGGAGTTGTGGTATGTACTTGTAATGGGTTAATGGTGTTCCCAAATATATATATGTATATTTGAGTCCTAATCACTGGTGTATGTGAGTGTGGCATTATTTGAAAATATAGTCTTTGAAGAGTTAATTAAGTTAAGAGAATGACCTGCGTGACTCCAATGAGTGCTGTTTCATAAGAGAAAGGAAAGGGAAGCTTGGGCATAGACTCAGAGGAAACACACAAAGGGCAGAAGGCTACATGTTGCTGGAGGCAGATGTGTGACATGCGACAGCTAAGATACGTGACCAGCAACCATCTAGGAAGAGACAGGAAGGATTTTCCCTTTGAGCCTTTTGAGAGAATGTGGCCTTTCCGAGACCTTGAATTTGGATTTCTCGCCTCCAGAACTGTGAGGGAATAACTTTCTGTTGTTTTAAGCCACGAGCTTGTGATAATTTTTATAGTCACCCTAGGAAACTAATATGCATACCAGTCATACTACAAAGACATATTCTCAAATAAGAAAAACTATTTTTCTAAAAACAAGTACATATTGATAAATGTCAAAAAGAAGCGCCAAAACATCACAGAGAAAAAAGTAGAGAGATAAAACTTTTCTGTGTTATGTTTATTGCTATTTGAACTAACAATATTTGAGAATGTAATGTAGGCTGTGTACTGTGGCAGGTATTGGGGATACAAGAGCTGTTGTCTAACTGGAGGCAGATACTGACACATAAAGAGAATAAGTACCACTTCTGATAAATGAACTGATGAAGATAATTGTGTGGGATCAACAGACTGATTACTTACTTGAGAACAGATGAAACCAAGAAAGACTGCTGGTGACAGGGACAGGTGAGGACTGGTTTCTGAGCCAAATTGTAAATAAATTAGCCAGGAAAATGGTGTGCATGGGGAGTGGGGAGAGGAGGGAAGGCCATATTATAAACAGCAGGTACACTCGCCTGAGACAAGAGCCAAGGATAATGGAAAGGGAGATACATATAGAGAGAATGAAAACTAAGTATAGGAAGAATGGGTAGATAAGCTGGAGAAGTAACAGGAAAAAAAATAATATAAGGTTATAAACCAACCTATCCTATCGAATAAAAGAGTAATATGCAAATTAGGCATCACCCATCACAAAGATGGCCACTCCCATAGCCACAAGATGGCTGCTCCCATGGCCACAAGATGGCGGCACCCAGTCCGGCTCAACCCTGCCACTGAAATGGTCAGGCCTGTTAGCCAGGCAGGTGGCGGGGGAGTGGGGGGCCCAAGGGGCGGAACAGGCAATAAGAGGGGGCTGGGGGTCCCCTGCCCAGGCCAGAGGCCTTCACCAGAGGCCTCAGTCATGGGCAGGGGTGGAGCCGGTGATCAGAGGGGGCAGGGGTAGAGCGGGTCATCAGAGGGGTATGAGGGTGCCCTATCCAGGCATAAGGCCTAGGCCAGAGGCCTCAGGTCTGGGCAGGGACAAGGCCAGAGATTGCAGGGGCCTGGGCTCCACAGAACCAGTGATCAGAGGGGGCAGGGGCAGAGCGGGTGATCAGAGGGGTATGAGGGTGCCCTACCCAGGAATAAGGCCTGGGCCAGAGGCCTCAGGTCTGGGCAGGGGCAAGGCCAGAGATTGCAGAAGGCCAAGTTCTTTGCCCATTTTTTAATTGGATTGTCTTTCTGGTGTTGATGGTTTGCTCTTAAATTTTCTGTGTGCCAATTTATAGTTTTTAAATCTCACATAATGAAAATGTATTATTTATGTAATAAAAATGTTAAATACAAAACATTACATAAGATATTATTCAAAAGTTTCCCCTTCCCCACCTTAAATGTTGTTTGTTCATTGAAAAAAATGATTGGAAAATAATAAATTTGCTAAATGGTGGTCTTTGAGTGGAAGGGATTTGGGTAATTTTAGATTTTCAAAATTCTCTACATTGAACTATTGCTTTCATACCAAGACAATTATTGGTTTTAAAAAATCTGTAAGCATACTACCAATTAAGCATCTGGTCACTGATTTAACTGGAGTAATGTTTTATTTCATGAATATTTCTTGTTTAGAATTTTTCTTCTGACTGTCATCAATGCTTGTCATAGCTTCTGGGCATTTTTTGGTCTTAGTTATGCATTTTAAATATTTATAAGAAAGGTGCAGATTACCTCATTACTATCTCTTCTATTTACTGTGAATGCTAACATTCATATGCAGCTGTAAGATCTTCCCACAATGAGCTGTTCAGATTCAAAGCTCTACATATCACTGTGGCTTTTTTATTTTGTAATCTCTCCAAGTGGCTCAGAAGAGCTTACACAGAGGGTTAAAGATCACTGAATATTAAATCTGCCTCTTCCTCATTTACTGACTTCATCCTCCAGATGTAAAAATCCCTGTATAGTACATGCCTTTCTGGGTTTAAAAAGGAACTATATATACCCTTATATCTTGGAGCATTTTGAAACTCTTGACTTAATAGAATATCAATTTGTCAAAAATAACATTATATTTCTGTATATTAAAATATTGAATATACCAGAATATGTAATGCATCACATGGCACACACTGTTTCTCTAGTGAAAAATTATTTTTAAATGCAGTAAAATGCCCAGTCTAATACACATTGCTTTATCTGATTTGCCACATTTAGCTAACTTTAGGGCCATTTTCATTCCAATTAAAATTTTTCAAGTTTTTTCAAAGATTTGTTTAGTTATTACTGCTTTCTTTAAATTGCGTTTTTGCTGTAAAGTGTTTGTATAAATAAGAATGTGAGGTTTATAATAATGGCAGCTGTGGAAATTTTTACATTATGTCACACAGTAACAGAGAGTTTGGGAATTCATTCTGTTCTCTTGTATTCTACCCCTGGGCCTGAGCCAGGATCTCATTTGCTATTATGATTTTAGTGTATAGTGTTGTCTGGCTAAAACAAGCACATGCTTGGAACATAGTAGTGCATAATTAAAACTAGAATATTGAATTACATTTTCTTTGATTTCACTTTTAGAAAACTAACATTCTTTTGGAAACAGATGCATACATTTTGAAAGCACACATTAGCATAGGTTAGATGAAAATGTTTCTTTTTGTTTCTTTAAATTGCCTAGCACATTGCCAGTCCCTTCTGGATATTCTTTTTGTTTATATGCACTTTCATTCTGTGATCAATCCTTGGTTCCCAAGAGCTTACAAACCAGTAAAATTTCATATTCCGAGCATACAATGAACCACTGCTAACCTACATTCTAATAAAGCGGTTGTAAATACTGTAGGTGCTATTTGTTTTAATTTTATGTACTTGACTTTGTTTTTTTCAGTTTTTTATTAACCTTTCAAGAGAGAGATCAAGAAAGAGCCTGAAAATCATTCCATCACAAGCTAGTTGTTTCAATTAAAAAAAATTGATATGTTGAGAGATTGCCATTCATCTTGCTGCTTTGATTTTATTTATGAAGATGCCGTGCTTTATTTTAAAAGTGAAAATTAAATACTTTAACCAGCAGAGCAAATCTCTAAAGATAAATTATTTTTTAAATGGCAGGGCTTTTCTGACGAATTTTTAACTTTTCCAATTTTAAAATGCATTCAGATGCCATCAGATTGTAGTGGAAACAAACGGTATTCATTCTTCAGACTCTAATTCTGACACTTCTCTTCCAGGAACTTCAGGCTCATTAAGGCAAAATAATCCTGTAGGTTTGATATATAGTGGTCTGTTTATCTAGCTCAGGCTGTTACCTGGTAAACTGAATCACCAAGGTGCCCTTTTTCACAATATATTCACTTATTTAACAAACACTTATTGATTACCTATTATGTGCCAGACACTGTTCTAAGCATTGAAGATACCATAATAATATTAGCTGTATATGTATAAATAATAAGAAAATAAGTCCTATGCAGATTCTGAAAATGCAGTCATATAATTGTGATTGGGTTGTTTTCTCTAAGGAGATGATATTTATTTATTTATTTGTTTGTTTGTTTATTTATTCATTTATTTATTTTAAAAGTTAAATTTTGTTTCAATTCCTGGATTTAATATTATATTATTTCAGATGTACTACACAGTGGTTAGACATTTATATAACTCACCAAGTGATCTCCTTTATAGATCTAGTACATACCTGGCACCCTACATATTGATTACAATAACAGAGGCCCAATGCACAAAATTTGTGCAAGAGTAGACCTTCCTTCCCCTGACTGCCAGTACCAGCTTCCCTCTAGCACCTGGCACCTGGGCTTCCCTCACAGCCCCAGCTTCATCCAGAAGGACGTCTGGTCTAATTAGCATATTATGCTTTTATTATTATAGATTATTTACTATATTTCCTACACTGTACTTTACATTTCTATGACTGTTCTTATAACTGCTAATTTGTACTTCTTAATACCTTCACCTTTTCGCCCAGTCCACCCACCTTCCTCCCATCTGACAGTCATCAGCTTGTTCTCTGTATCTATGAGCTTCTGTTTGTTTCTGTTTTGATTATTTATTTACTTATTTTACATCCCATATAAAAATGAAATCATATGGTGTTTGTCTTTCTAAGGAGGTGATCTTTCAATGAGAGGAAGGAACTACCCATTCAAAGAACAGGAAAAAAGTATTCAGGCAGAATGACTATAAAATAAAATTTAAAAAGCCTTTACAAGAAACAAGTTCAGATAAATTTAACAAAAGACAAGCAGAGCCCTTATTGTGGAATTTTTATTGGCGTAGCTATCTGAAGGACAAGAGGAGAGAGGCAAACCACACGGATACCTCCGGGCAGGGCATTTCCAGTAGATGACAGGACACTCGGGGCAGGTATTACTCATTTTTGGGCATAGTTACTGTGCAATGGTTCACCAATAAACATGTTTGAATGAAAAAGGATTCTCCACACAGAGAAATAAATCATATCAAGTATCATTAAGTTTTAATCATTTTATTATCAACTAAATGGTGCCCTCCGCAGAATGAAAACTTCCAGTGAAAAGTATTCATAGTAAGGGAGGTAGGCTGGAGAAAACTCATGATTGACAGCACACACAAATATAAACAGCAAGCTGCCTGGAGAATAAATGCAAAAGCTTATCTTTATGTCCTGACGACTCGATCCTATTTCACATAAATCTGCTGTCTAGTCATTTCTTCAAGGCAAATCAGATTTTTTTGTTGGATTGTTCACATCGTTTTTGTTTGTTTGTTTTTTAGAAACATTTTTCCTTGGGACCAACTCTAGGCCAGATTTCTTCATTGTGGATCAGGCAACATTTAAAACGTTCACCTCTAGCCCTTTTTCACCCTGGCTCTCTCCCAGCTTCTCTCCTCCTACCTAACATTCTTTTCTTCCATCTATTTAGCAACACATCCCTAAGTGTATCCAGTAACCCCTGAAAGTATGGCAAATAATACTTAAACAGCCATTCCACAGTGATTGCTTAAGAATCACAAGGACTTTCAGAATCTAAGCATGAGGACCAACTTCAAATCCTCATTCTACTTCTTTTACAAACTGAATATTGCAACAACCTTATACTTGCATAAAACTTTACAATTTGTCAAAAACTTTTGTGGAAGTTATTTTATTTGACTTGTGCCACCTGTCACAGAATGCAAGTACCTTCAAGAAAACAACAATATATTACTCATCTTTAGATTTCCAGTGCTGAGCACAGCAAGTGGGACCTAAAGTGGAAATTGATAAGTGGTTATTGACTAAATCTGATTCTCATAGCATCTGTTTTTATAGTTTAGGAAACTGAAGTACAAGGAGCTACTGGTAAATAATTTTTCAGAGTTTTCAAGGCTGTCAAGTGGTAGGGCTAAGACTAGTACTTAAGAATCTTCATACCAAAAACCACGAAACCTGTCATCGAGAAATTATGTTCCCAGATCATTTTTGTGAAACATTCCAATGAATTGGGGATTTTTATAATCTTCGAGCAGTGCAATTAAAGATAAAAGTCAATAAAACTTAAAGGGTAAAATATATTAATGCCTGCTTCAATGAGCATCACTATGTGTAGAATAAGAGTCTACATGGTAATCAAAAATCAGCCAAACATTATTCCACTTTTAAAAAAAAACAAAACCCTGTGGACATTCTGATGAGAGTATATTGTATTTTTAAAGTTTCAATGTTCTCATAAATCTTTGAGAAAATGCCTTCATTCTTAATATCTTGGAGCAAATCTGTATATAAATATATCCTACCAAAGGCATTTTTAATATGAGCATTAAATAGTTCTTTCCTGTAATCTTGCATTAATATGTGAGCTGCATATATACTGTCTTGAGTTTAACTGTTTCACTGATATTATCCTGGGGTTTATGAGATTTACTTTCTAGTTTGTTTCTGACTAGCTGTCTGAACTGGGTAAGTCATTTCAACACTATCTGTCAATTACCTTGATGGTAAAATTAGAATAGGCTCATATTTCCTAAGAGATAGCAGATATAAGTAAGAATATATTTTATGAGATTTCAATATCTAAAAGGGGATTTTGCGCTCATCTCAGGTGAAAGCATGTTGGCTCATCTTTGGAAAGCCACACTGCTAAACATATTCAGGTTTAAAGTAAGATTATTCTTTTGTGTATAGAGAATTCAACCTGACTGGGATTTTTTGTTTTTGAGATATTTCAGACCTCTTCTCCCTATAACCGCAAATCTAAGGTTTGGGAACTCTTCAATAGACATTGAAATTAATATGACAAACACTGTTTAAGTTGGAACTCACAGGGTATCTCATTATCATGCTTGACTCTTTAACACATTAATAAATAATGCTAATTATTATAATTTTAATAATAAAATTAAAGAGTTTTAATTATATTTTATTTTAATGCAACAAACCTGGAAAGTCAAATCAATATTAATATTTCTCTCAGTAATTCAGACTACAGATGCAGATATTCACAATATTATTGATTCTCCTTGACATGGCTGAAACTTGAAAAACCAACTGTTTCAGGGAGACAAAGCTCAGGGAATTTGGCTCACAATGTACAAATTCACACAAAAAAGAAAAGTTTATATATTATAAAATCATAAAAACAATGCCAATACCCTAGAGTCAGGATACTACAGTAGAGTGTAAGTTTGGACAGATTTCTCCACTTCTGCATTATAATAAAACACAACATGGCTAGATAGCTAGAGAATATAATATGAGCCTGAATTATGTCCCCTGCTAACATTTAACTATATGTTTGAACTGGTGCAGTAAACTATAAAGAGTTTATTTCTATGGGGAACTAAATAGTTTCCTGAAGATACGCTTCAATGTAAATCCAAATCTTATAGCCATTGACCCAATATGAATTCCTTAGTCAATGGAGGGGGAAAGCTATTATGTTGTTGTTTGTTGGTTGGTTGGTTTGTTTGTTTTGTTTTTTCAGTATGTGTTTTGTTTTTTTTTAAGTGAGAGAGGAGCATAGATTGAAATGTAGAGGCCATTACATTGAAGTATCCATGGAATCCTGGGCCATCAACAGTGCTAGAGTGTAAGTTAAGTCTTATGTAGGGGCCAGATAAGTAAGGTAAAAGTTTAATAGAGTTAGAATTACCTTTGAAATATCATGAGAAGACACCATCACTCAATGAGGTCAACATACCCATTGTTTCCTCCAGCATTGAAACAGGTTGCTGTTTTGGTTAACCATCAAAGGAATTAGTTTAGGCTTAAAAACTATTTTGCATGAAAAAATATACTTCTTAAACATTAGTATTACAGGAAAGATCAAATGATAAAAGTCTTGAGAAAATATTTCTAAATGGTGCACATTAATCACCTTGTAATTAAACATTTATTGAGCATTTGCTATATACAACATAAAGCCAAGTGTCTGGGTTACAAAGGTCTCTACCACTGAAATGCTGACAGTCTTATAGATGAGAAACAAAAATAAACAATTATTATAAATGAATATAATATTCAAAGTAATATAAATGAACAGTTTCATGGAAAGAGAAACTGGTATTTACCGAATGTATATTCTGGTTGAAGAGAATAATGTGAAATGCAGTTCCCATATGTCAGTATTGTCCAGTTTTAATGAATGTGCATACATGTCAATTGGAGACTGTGTTCACGCTTCAATAGGTTTCAGGTAGGGCCAGAGATGTCAGATTTCTACAAGTTCCCAAGTGATGCCAATGTTGCTGCTCCTGTGATAATATCTCGAGTAAACAAATAACCAAGGATCTAACTCTCACAACCCTACTCTGTTTTTGAGAGTAAGGAACAGTGAATCCCATCTATATATATAAAAGGCTAGTATGCTAAGTGTCTGACCATCTGGGTAATGACATCATGTAGCAACGCACAGCTTTCTCTCCCTAGTGATGCCAGCCTCCTTGCAGTTTCTTCAGCCCAGGAACAGGACTTGCTTTATAGACAGGTGGAAAAATTTCACACTTTAACCAATGTCTGTGAAGCATTTTTCTCTGCCTCATCTCATTTGATCTTCACAAAAGTCCTGGAGTAGGTAGATAGGAGATTCAGTGGAATCCTAATTTATTTTCTTAGCTGGAAAACAGAGATTAGAAAGTTTACAAACTTGACCCGACTGAAAAGAGGTAAGAAATGGTGGACCTTGAAAATTACTTTAGATTTTCTCACTGCACAGAATATAGTCAAACACTGCTGCAGCTAAATATTTTACCCTTTACTCTTTCTGCGTGATCTACAATAATAATCTAGTTTGTGTTGATATTTACTGCTGTGTCACAAACAATTACCTGAAAGAGAAGTTGGGGTGCTTCACTGGGCTGGAAAAAGTTTAGCTAAATCAGAAAGCAGATCTAATTACCGTATTTTCTGGCGTATAAGACAATTTTTTAACCCAGGAAAATCTTCTCAAAAGTCGGGGTTCGTCAATGGAGCCAGACAGAGACCGCAAGTGTCTCCGGTCGGCTCTTTTTTGTGCCGCATATGGTCTCCGTCCGGACTTTTTCACCCAGGAAAATCTTCTCAAAAGTTGGGGGTTATCTTATACACCCAGTTGTCTTATATGCCACAAAATACGGTAAGCAAGTTTATTCTATATTATAAAAGGCTAAGTTGACTCGTGCATGTGCGATACATATAAAGCTCTCGCTGGCACCAATCACACACATGTGCTTCCATCTGTCACTGTCAATGGTGAGTTTGGTTGACACTTCTATTATAGAGAAAGGTCAAGTAGCAATATTAAAATATTTCTTCTAATTAATTTTCTTTCAATGTGCACAAATTCATGTCCTGGGTCACTAGTATTAAATAAGATACCAAAAATTACTTAAACTAAAATTGGACTGATTTTTAACTTTTCATCTTTCAAAACACAGCAAGTATATTATTCATTATAGCAAGTAAATAATCTTGAGTACTTGAGAGGAGTTAAATAATACAAACTTCACAAATGATGTAACACTTAAATTGATTCGTGGAGGTTGGTGAGGATTTCCAGGCAGCATATGAAAATATAAGTAGGTATTTTACAGTCTGATGTAGTTGTAATGGTATCCAAAGACTAGAAGAAAACACAGAAATAAATTAAGCTAGAAAGCTTGATCATAATATTGAGAGGTATATTGAAGAACACCAAGCCATTTATTTTCATTGAAATAAGTAATTGAAAGCCATTGGATATATATTTTTTAACAACCTGGTAGATTTATTTCTATAGGAATCAATCTGAATGATTTGGTTGGAATGAGTATTAATCACTGGAGGTTTTAAAAAATAATTTTATTATTTTGTAATATTTTTATATCTAGAAGCAGATATTCTCTGAAAATGGAGATTAGACATATTTCAGAAATACTCAATGTTTGGATATTAGTTGAATGAGGGAGTAAAGGTGAAGGAGGAATCAAGAATTCTGGAGAAACTTTAGCTTTGGTTGTAAGGTGAATTGTGATGTTATCAGGATAGAGGAACCAAAAGAGGAGCAGAGATGGAGGGAGAAATTATGGAAGAGGTGCAGACCAGCAAGGCTTTGTGGTGTTTCTGCAGAGAAAGCACATAAGTTAAATGTTGTTTGGAATTTTCTATGCAAATACCCATAATCTACTTGGCATCACCCCAGCACCACATTATACTGGTTGGTTATTAGAACACATGCATCTCTTGTGTGCTGAGTAGCAGCTGCATGATCTTGTATTAAATACTACTTAAAAAGCACAACCACTTCCTCTGAGGGTTATAACGTCATTTAGGCAGAAAAGTCATTGCATCAGCCACCTACTCAAGTGAAGAAAACTGCAAAGAATTTCTAAAAAAGAGAGATAAAGGACGAGTCCAGCTTCTGGATGTGTTTAATGGAGATTGCTATAAAGTAACAGTTTTAATCTATTCTTTGACATTCCAAGAATGACAATACACTATAAAAATGAGAGATAAGCATAGTTCATAACCTAGCTGTGTCAGAATTGAGTATTCCCACAATTTTGATAATATTTACCCCAGGATGTATTTTTCTTATTCAATTATAACTCCATAAATAATTCTCATGAAAACAGAAAGTAAGCACTGCAACAACTTACTTATTTGAAGGTTATGATAAGATGTATTTTCCGCCCTAACTGGTTCGGCTCAGTGGATAGAGCATAGGCCTGAGGACTGAAAAGTCCCAGGTTCAATTCCAGTCAAGGGCATGTACCTTGGTTGTGGGCACAACCCCAGTGGGAGGTGTGCAGGAGGCAGCTGATCAATGTTTCTCTCTCATCAATGTTTCTAGCTCTTTATCCGTCTCCCTTCCTCTCTGTAAAAAATCAATAAAAAATATATATATTATTTTTAGAAGAGTGCATCTTCTGAGAAAAAAAAGATGTATTTTTCCATTTAAAACACAAATGAGAACAAAGATAAAACTAAACATACCACAATGCCGGGAAGCTGGTTAAAGAGCATGTACTTAAAATGGTATATTTTCCTCATCAGTGGAGCAACCCTCAGTCCCTCACCCAGCACTGATTTACTCATGTGCTGCATGTCATTCTATCCAATAAGCATGATATTCTAGTTTCCCTAACTCACTACGGAGATGTAGAGGTATAGTGAGAAGAGAAAAGGCTTCAGATTTAGTTGTGAGCTCATAAATATCTCAAAGAGAGAAATATAATATGGTGTGTATATTCTGCTCCAGTATATATCTTGATGTTACTGATATAGACTAACTGAATATTCATACAAAAGTGTAATTTTGCATTTATCATGTTACCTCCATGTGCCTTCCTCACTTCTAAATTGATGACCATATAACCTGACAGTTGTCATGTCCACTAAGTGAGATTTAAGGACACCCAGGAGAATACTTGCCACAGGGCACTTACCTTATGTTCGCTTTTCCCTCATGAAAGTAAAAGGGCTACTGGTATTGAGAGCATGGAGAGTAATGAGCAGTACCTGTTAAGAGACAAATACTGAGGGATAAAGTAGACAAGATTATTAAAATTAAAATAGGAGTCCATACACTCTAAGAAAAACCTATAGGTGATGTCATCCTAAATATGAAAGATTGATTACTTTGCCTTTAAGATCAGGAACAAGACATGAATGCCCACCACTTCTTTTACATATTTCACAGGAGGTTCTAGCTAATACAGTCAGGCAGTTGGAACACATCTCTCAGATAAATGAAATATGGAACCTACAAAAGACCCTCAAAATCTACTCTATAAAAGCGAAATAGTAAAATTAACCGTTTCTCCGAGACGGGGTAAGCCACGCCCACCAGCCAATCAGAGTGGCTGTATGCAAATTATCTCAGCCAACATGGCAGCTGCCACTCACGGACCTGAGTAAACGGCAGTTTCCATTGCGGCAGGAGCGAAAGTGAAGCTGCGCCCACTCCACTTAAACTGCCTCTAGCGAAACACACCTTTGAAACAATGTAACAATCATAGAATCCTCGGGAGCTGAAGGAAAGAGCAGCCCGGGCCTCACCAGTAAAAGTAACAATTGTGTCATTATAGACGCTGCGAGGTGAAGCAGAGGAGGCTTCCTTAGTAGTTAGAAGGCCACCTTAAAGGAACAGTGTATCAATTATAGAAGATAAACCAACGCCAGGTCTTAAAGGAACAGCATCAATTATAGGAGAGAAACTGCAGGAACCTGCGTCCAGCCAGCCTTGCTGGGACATTGGGTCACTGGGAGCTGTGGGCAGCCTTAAAGCCCCTCACCCAGGCTGGTCAGGCATGCCAGCAGGTGGACATCCCCTGAGGGGTCCCAGACTGTGAGAGGGCACAGGCGGGGCTGAGGGACCTCCCGAGTGCACAGAGCAGCTGCAGGGCGGAACAGCGCAGGACCCAGGACCCATGAGTGGGAAAGAGGCAACAGGGTTGGAGGGCACCGGGGAGCGGGTAAGAGGTGGCAGGGGGTTGGTGGCCTGCTTGGTGGGCTTCCCAGGCCCTTGGCGGGGCATCAGGAAGCGGGTAAGAGGTGGCAGGGGTTTGGTGGCCTGCTTGGCAGCTGTCCAGGCCCTTGGAGGAGCATTGGGGAGCGAGTAAGAGGTGGCAGGGGGTCGGCGGCCTGCTTGGTGGGCTTCCCAGGCCCTTTGCTGGGCATCAGGAAGCGGGTAAGAAGTGGCAGGGGGTCGGCGGCCTGCTTGGTGGGCTTCCCAGGCCCTTGG
>PVJC01030932.1:0-20897 GCA_004026665.1 Murina feae
AGGAAAACTTATTCTGTTTTAAAAATAGAAAAATTGTGGGCTGATTAGTCAATGTGTATGTAGCAGTGTATACTTTCATATACAAGTACTGATGTGTTTTAATACCCAATGCTTTTTATAAATCCAACCTATCTGTTTCTCTGAGGGTTTTGAATCAAGTATTCCCTGTCTTTCAAAAAAATTTTTCAACTCTGAGAAAACTAAAACAAGTTGTTAACTTTTATGATTCTTTTTTCTCATCTGAAAATTATCAAAGAAATCAGTCTACTTTACATGTAAACACTCACTGAGGTTATATTTACTGTTTTGAGAGAGGAAGGGAGAGATGAGAGAAAGAAAGAGAGAGGAAAGAAAGGAAGCATCCATATGAGAGAGAAACATTGATTGATTGCCTCCCATACTCTCCCTGACTGGGTACTGAACCCACAACCTACGTATGTACCCTGACAGAGAAGTGAACCCACAACCTTTTTGGCAAACAGTATGATACTGTAACAAACTGAGCCACAAACTGGCTGAGGTTATTTTTTATTTTTTTTAATTTAAAATGAAATATTATTTGTGAATGAATTTATCACTGTACCTGGGAAATTATTGAGGCCTAACAAATATTATCATTATTTCTTCTTTGAGCTTTATTTAATAATTCTTCATTATCATCCCTATACACATTGCTGGTATTTTTAAGTATATCTCTATGCTTATAATTTTGATCAAAAACTTTATTTGGGGTAATTAATCAAATATTGATTTTATGTTACTTCAGATTTTTTTCTAGAATTTTAAAGTATACTACTTGAAAGTAGAATCAAAATAAGTATAGAATTTTGGCAAACAGACAACATTTGAACAGAAGTCTGCCCAATACTATAATAAAACACATTAATAAAACAATAATCTAATCTACTAAGAGTAATATGCAAACTGACCCTCACTCTGTTATACCTAAGCCATGCCCACCAGCCAAGCCATGCCCACCAGCTAATCAGAGTGGCTGTATACAAATTAACCCAGCCAAGATGGTGGCCAGCAGCCATGTAGCTAGAGCAAACAGGAGGCTTCCATTGTACCAGCAATGGAGGAAACTGCCTGCCTAGGCCAGCTGTAGCCTCTGCTCAAGGCAACAAAGTTTCAATTATAGAAGATAAATAAACCCCAGAAACCTGGTTCCAGCCAGCCTCATGGGACACTGGGTCAATGGGAGCTGTGGGCAGCCTGAAAACGGCCCTCAGCCCCTCACCCAGGCTGGCCACACCCTCATGGGGTGAGGGTTCCCACTGGGGGGCTTGGTCAGCCTACAAACAGCCATCAGCCCCTCACCCAGACTGGCCAGGCATGCCAGCAGGTGGACATCCCCAGAGGGGTCCCAGACTTTGAGAGGGCACAGGCCAGGCTAAGGGACCACCCCCCTGAGTGCAGAAATAATTTTTGTGCACCAGACCCCTAGTATACTCTATAATAAAACTCACTCAAGCATTACTAACTTTCCTTGCTTTGCTTTGTGTATAGCCAAAGCAGTCATGAAGAGGACAATTTGAGTGAGGGATAAAGTTGATGGCCCACATTCTTAAAAAGTGAAACATTTTTATTTTTATTTAAGTATTCTTACATGATTCTGTGCTTGAATAATTTATGAATGATGAAATATTTTCCCACAGTACGTGGGCTAGTTACAGAACCAGCATAATTTTACATTTTAATTTATGTATGAAAATATAAATGCATTTACAAAATAATTTGATAATACTAGTTTTAAAGATTCACATAAAAATAAAACAACCTACTAAAAAAGAAGATTGAAATAGGGTTTTCCTGGACACCTGCCAGGAATTTGGTGAAAGTGTCTTGAAATAGTCTTACTGGTATGAAAATTTTGCATGCATGTGATAGAACACCACATTTGCTTAGATTACTCTTTAGCAAACACGGGTATGTTTTTCAAAATATGTTGAGTGAGTACACTGTCAGCTAGCAACATTTCTAGAGGTCATGCTCACACAAACGGCTCTGTTCAGGTAAATGATCCCTTACATCCAGGGCCCACACCATGTATGGTCACACACAATTAAACTTGGTCTCAGGTGAACCCATTTGAACAATGGCATGACAATGTTGCGGTCTTACCTGCATATATATTCTTCTACTCTGAATATTGACACTGGATAACAAGAATTCTTACACTTCACTTCTTTACAACAATATACATTTTTTCCTGTATAAGATGCCAGAAACTAATTCCTCAAGATGGGAAATAAAAAGGAAGATGGAGGTAGATTTAAGACTAATACTTGCTGTAGATAGATATGTCTACAGTTACAACAATTAACAAACTTATTACACCTTCTCTTATTATTAATTAGAATGAAGAGTAGGGTGAAAATACAGATCTAGATTTATTTTGTAAATGTTTTCTCTTTGTTTTTTATTTATTTATTTTTAAATATATTTTATTGATTTTTTTTACAGAGAGGAAAGGAGAAGATAGAGAGTAAGAAACATTGATGAGAGAAAAACATCGATTTAGCTGCCTCCTGCACACTCCTCACTGGGGAAGTGTCCGAAATCAAGGTACATGCCTGTAGGTAGAGCATAGGAGGTTTATCTCGGTGCAGTGGCTGATGCAATGCTGTGAGCTCACTCCAGTAGTTCAGATCTTTCTGGCAAACCAGGAAGATGGCAACACCCGCCTGAGCCCCTCCCAGTGCCACGTACACAGTACCCCGACCTTTACACTCATTGGCTCCCTAAGAATATGTTCCATGATTGGCCACCTCTGCTATAAATACTGCTGTACTTCCGCAATAAAATTAGACCTGCGTCGCAGAACCTGGTCTCCGGAGTCGTGCATGCAAGCGTCCTAGCACTAGGGGCTCCCTCGTCCTTACCCCCGGGAGACCCCCTGCTTCACATGCCCTTGACTGGAATTGAACCTGGGACCCTTCAGTCTGCAGGCCAACACCCTATCCACTGAGCCAAACCGGTTAGGGCTCTCTTTGTTTTTTAAATCTAATAATTAATATAAACATTTAAAAATGGAAGAGAAGAAAACTAAATATCTAGAACTCTAACTAGCCTATTTAATTTTTCCCTGCTCTACTTTTTTTAAAAAATACATTTTATTGATTTTTTACAGAGAGGAAAGGAGAGGGACAGAGAGTTAGAAACATTGATCAGCTGCCTCCTGCACACCTCCCACTGGGGATGTGCCCGCAACCAAGGTATATGCACTTGACCGGAATTGAACCTGGGACCCTTCAGTCCGCAGGCCGACATTCTATCCACAGAGCCAAACCGGTTAGGGCCCTAATTTACTTTTTAAGGTAGGTGTTGTACTACTGTACTTTTAAGCCTTTCCATATGCATTTAATGTTATGCCAGGAGTCTTTGTTCATATAACTGCATTCATCAAGATATGCATAATATCTCATCGAGGGAATAATTGAAAGAACTGTTTATTGTTACAGACTTAGTATTTTCTCTTTGTCTTAATATTTATTAATCATTAACCTTAGGCCACACATCACAGTAATAGTCTCTATGTTGTAACTTATGTAAGGATTATTTTCAGTTATTCCTCATATTAAATAATACTATGGTGACAACATTATGCTTGTATTATTTCACATTTTCTCTATTATATTTTGAGATTGAAGTACCAGAAGCAGAATTACCATGCCAAAAGTTATAAATGTTTCTTGGCTCTGTTTTTATATTGTACATATATTTTATAAAACACTTGTATGAAGTTCCACATGCTAAACAAGTTGTACCAAGTTATAATGCTACCAGCTTTATGGGAGAGTAGTCCTTTCAGCATTTCTACTTCTTAATACAAACACTAAGCAAGTTCATATATAAACTTCTATAAATATATGAGCAATTCAGGTCATATTCTCAATCAGGATACCTAGAATGCTGAAGGAAAGATGTACAATTTACTAAAACTGACATAAAGTTAACTCTTTTTCTTTCTTTACTCATTTTTTCCAGGGACTGTGAGCAAGCACTCTACAGTATGCAGGAAAACCAAAATGAGCAATGAAGGCTGACCAATTAATAAGGCATCTTTTATGTTAGCTCTCCTAAACACATTTAATATTTCACTGTCACTCTAGCCATTTATTGTGTCTATAAAAAAGTTTATCAAAAATAAATTTAAATTGGAATAAAAATAGTAACATCCCAAATATCACATATCTAGTAAATAGAGGTTCTAGAATCCAAGCCCTGGAGAATATACTTCCAAACCCTTGTTATATTAATACTAGAGGCCAGTTACACAAGATTCGTGCATGAGGATTGGAGGTCCAGCCCGGCTTTTTTTTTTTTTTTAATACATTTGCTTAGCTTACATGATTTGGCACAAGATTATATCAAATAATTTAGCTTTATAAGGGGTCCCACTTTTGTTCTTACAATTTGGTATAAATATCCAATTATAAACATTTATAGACTTCCCATTTGTTTAACATCATTTTTTATTTCATTTAAATTAAGAGCAAATAAATGTCCTGTCAATAATATTTTTATCATAGAAGAGTAATATTTTTAAGCAGCTAACAGTTCAAGATCCCAAAGAGAAAATGCTAAAAGAAATAAAAGTATCTATTTGTGGTTGAAGATTCTGCTTCCCTTGAATTTCTGTTATAATACGTTGAAAATATAGACCATGAGCCCTATCAAAACTCTGTACTGGCAAACAACTTTTTCTTTCACCTTTGAAATGTTGCAACTAAGATTTAAGGGGAAAAAACAGATATTTAAACAGAATTATATTTTTGTGAGTGCTTGATAAGAATGTGGTTTTCAACTACCTTATGTAATTTTAATACGGTTAGGAAGAGTTTTTGATGTGTGTTTTTTTTAAATAAGCCACAAATCATATATTTTATTCTTTCATTACTGCACAATACAAAGACCAAAATGCTATTCTCTCTGCTATCAGTTAATAAAACATTTCCTGGATTATTTAACTTCCTTACAAATTCAAACAATTTTTGTTTTTATCATTTTTTCTGTCAACAGTAAAACTCCACTGGGAAACACTATTTATGTTCATGTTTGCTTTTATTTAAAATTGTTTGATTTTAAAAGGTGTAGCATGAGCAGCACTGTGTTTGTTCAACTCTGGCTGATATATGTTATTATGGGTTGACTTTGAGTAAATTGCCATCTTGTTTGCTTAGAAAAAGAAAGATAGAGCTAATTGAATGAAAACAGCATACAAAGGATTACAACAGTCCATTTTCTTTATTTGAAATATGTCAACACTGAGATATGAATTTGAAAGTACTCTACGTAAAATATAGAAAAGATTAAAATGGTTGTTGAGGATATCCTTTGTTTAAAATATGGTAATTTACATGCAACAAACCACATTAATTTTCTGTGCAAAGAACATTTTACATTTCCAAAGAAAGTTATTGACTTAATATTCATAGAGGCATTTCTGTTGTTTTAAATTGTTTTAAACTGCTGCTTTAGGGTATGAATGTTTTCTTCATATTAATAAAAATCTTGGAGAGCATACATATTTACTGTCAAATGTCCTTGTAGTTAATAAATTATTATATTTTCCTTCACTTTATTAGACAATATTTCTTAATGCTATTAACTTCTCTTAACTTTTGACAATATTTTTAATTTTGTTTATAGAACTTAAAGACAAATAATAAAGTGATCAAAAAGATGATTGAGCTTTTCAAAAGATGTGCAATACTAGTAAAGATGAGCAATTCCTGTATAGTGTCTATTCTACTTATCTATTTTCAGATTACATCACAAAATGCATCAATTTAAACAATATCCCACACTAATTGTTGTAAATAGCTAAATTTTGTAAATCGTTGTCTTGTTCTGCAACTATTTTTTTAAATGAAATTTTTG
Organism: Murina feae; assembly: GCA_004026665.1. Classification (NCBI taxonomy): domain Eukaryota; kingdom Metazoa; phylum Chordata; class Mammalia; order Chiroptera; family Vespertilionidae; genus Murina; species Murina feae. Next base: position 5,887 of record PVJC01030932.1, read on the forward strand.
AAGTACTGCAAAGTACTTTAAACTTACATGATTAAGTTTCTCCTTTCATTGGGTTCTCTAAATTAACCAATGGTTGCCAATCAACAAGGCAACCATTGTTTGTTAATCTGAATTATGTAGGCTTCAAACTCAACTCAAATGCTGCTGCTTAGTTTGTAGATGTGCACTAAGAATAATCTTTTGCCCTAGACAAAGTTATTCCCTGAATAATCCTTTCTCTTCATCTTGCTTTGTAGTGTCATCATGCTATAATTTGTGCCAGGTCTCCTATACCGCTAGTCTTCAATAGAAGGATCTTTGAAAATATATTTTTATCGGTTTCAGAGAGGAAGGGAGAGGGAGAGAGAGATAGAAACATCGATGAGAGAGAATCATCGATCAGCTGCCTCCTGAACGCTTCCCCCCACTCCCCGGTACTGAGTCCACAACCCAAGCATGTGTCCTTGATTAGAATCCAACCTGGGACCCTTCAGTCTGTAGAATGATGCTCTATCCACTGAGACAAACCAGCTAGGCTTCAATAGGAGGGTTTTATTTATTTCTCTGGATGATTTGTCCTAACCTTAAATTGATGAAGAGTCCTCCCAGAGTTTATTTTATTAATCAAATAAACTTGCTCATGTGTTTCTAATTGTAAATGTTTATAATGGATTACTATATCATTTGAAATATAACCTATTTGCATTTACTCATCCCTATATAGAATCAAGGATCAAGGTAAACTGTGAAGATAAGTATTTGTAAGCTAGAGAGCCCTTCCTTGCCAGACCCCATACTCAGGTACTTAGAGATGTTGGTACTGCTGTTGGGAAATTCAGTTTTCAAGAGAGATTCAAGACAGAAATCAGAACATACTGTGGGAAGTCATGACAGAAACTTCACCATGATGAAGACTTTCCCATATCATGTCTTATTAACTGCTCTCTCCTCTCACATGTACTTTTACTTGAAATAACACATCTTAAACATGTCTTATGCCCTGTGAAGGTTTTATTTATGACTAGGGGCTCGGTGCACAAAAATTTGTGCACTCAGGAGACCCCTCAGCATGGCCTGTGCCCTCTCAAAGTCTGGGACCCCTCTGGGGATGTCCACCTGCAGGCGTGCCTGGTCAGCCTGGGTGAGGGGCTGATGGCTGTTTGCAGGCTGGCCAAGCCCCCCAGTGTGGATCCTCACCCCATTGGGGTGTGGCCAGCCTGGGTGACGGGCTGAGGGCCATTTTCAGGCTGCCCACAGCCCCTTCAGGTTTTGGGTCCCTACTGGGGTGCCTGGGCAGCCTGGGTGAGGAGCTGAGGGGCATTTTCAGGCTGCTCACAGTCCCTTCAGGTTTTGGGTCCCTACTGGGATGCCTGGTCAGCCTGGGTTAGGGGCTGATGGCTGTTTGCAGGCTGGCCAAGCCTCCCAGTGGGGTCTCTCACCCCATTGGGGTGTGGACATCTGAGTGCAGGGCTGAAGGCTGTTTTCAGGCTTTCAGGCTGCCCACAGTCCCTTCAGGTTTTGGGTCCCTACTGGGGTACCTGGTCAGTCTGTGTGTAGGCCTGAGGGCTGTTTTCTGGTTTTCAGGCTGCCCACAGCTCCCATTGACTCAATGTCCCAGCAAAGCTGGCTGGAAGCAGGTTTCTGGAATTTATTTATCTTCTATAGTTGATACACTATTCCTTTAAGCCGAGGCCTAGGCAGGTAAGGAAGACTTCCTGTCTGCTTCAACTAGGTGGCTTCTATAATTGAAAGAATGTTGCCTTAGTAGACGTGCCCAGCCGGCCTAGGCAGAGTTTCCTCCATCACTGGTGCAATGGAAGCCTGCTGTTTGCTTCAGCTCTGAGGCTTCTATAATTGAAACAATGTTGCAAATATGTTGCCTGGAGCACAGAGAGGCCCAGCTGGCTGGCAGACAGTTTACTCCTGGTGCAACGGAAGCCTGCTGTTTACTCCAGCTCTGTGACTGCCAGCCTCCATTTTGGCTGGGTTAATTTGCATACAGCTGCTCTGATTGGCTGGTGGGTGTGGCTTAGGCATCCCATAGAAATGGTCAATTTCAATATTACTTTTTTATTAAATTAGATAATGGGTAAACCCATTGTTTCTTTAAAATAAATTATTTTGTTAAATAGAGGCATATTCTTGGACACCTTTGGTCAAACCACTTATAGATGTGGCGATCGCTAACAATGACCATATCATTGGAAACAAATGAGATGAACTCAAGTACATCATGTGAGACTCTGTGTATGCAAATCTTTCAGATGTCAAATTTCATAGACTAGTATGTTTTTTTCAAGGTTCTTGTTAAATATCTCTTTGCCCAGAATTTGCATGTACTGAAGAAGGAAACAGGACCTATTGCTCTACACTCTGTGTGCCTTAAGACACTTACTTGTTCAGAGTCATATAGCTCTTGAGACAGAATTTGAATTCAAATTTGACCCAGGCTTTAAGAGTTTTAATTAATAATACTGGATGGATGGGTAAATGGATGGGCATGGGCTGATGAATAAATGGATGACTATATGCACATGTATGTCTGTACACATCTACGTATACACACTTCTTGAATACGTGGATAAATAAATAGGATTTTGGATATACAGCATGTTTATGTATTTATATATATTTGGAATAAAAGTTTGTGCAGAATAATAAGTTCTTTTTAAAAAATATTTGAAGCCTGCTGTTTTAATTTAAATTCATCTTACATGAGTCCACGCGTTAGCATGGATGAGATGGTAGAGAGACTATAAACAAAATAATTGGAACATGTAAGTTGTTCTTTTAGTATGTGCTTGTGACATTCCTAAAGGCGTGAAGAAGTCTAGGAATTCTTTCTGCCTCTAATGCCCAACACAGTGAATGGAATTTAATTCAAAATTGTTTTTAATATGTATTGTTTAATTCAAATATTTATTGGTATAAGTGAGAAAACTAAGTTTTAGATTACAAAATTACATTTAATCACGCTATCTTACAATCTTAGTGTCAAGTAGTGAGTATCAAAACCTATATTATATTACATAAAATAAGTTTTGTTTTCTTTTCCAGGAATTGTTCTCAGATAACTGATGTGGCCATTGACTTTAATAACTATCCAATAGTTTTAAAAGATTACTCAGCTATAGGCTTGTGTTCATATATATGGTCACAAATACTTATTTTATCATTTGATGATCAAGAATTAATGCATTTTATAGTCATCAATTTCAAAGGTTATTACTGAATAGACAATTACTTTGGAAGACAAAGCTGCTCAATAGATTTAAGAAGGTACTCCAGCAACTGATGAAGGTCATGGTTGCATTTAAAAACAAAGCTAGCCCTAACTTGTTTGGCGCAGTGGATGGAGCGTCGGCCTGTGGACTGAAAGGTCCCAGGTTCGATTCCGGTCAAGGGCATGTACTTTGGTTGCGGGTACATCCCCAGTAGAGGGTGTGCAGGAGGCAGCTGATCAGTGTTCTCTCTCATCAGTGTTTCTAATTCTCTATCCCTCTCCCTTCCTCCTCTGTAAAACATCAATAAAATATATTTTAAAAATAAAATAGAATAAAATAAAAACAAAGCTAACTGGCATGGCTTAGTAGTTGAGCATCAACCTGTGAACCAGAAGGTCATGGGTTTGATTCCTAATCAGGACACATGCCCAGGTTGTAGGTTTTGATCCCTAGTCGGACACAATCGATCAATGATTCTCTCTCATTATTGATGTTTCTCTCTCTCTCTGTCTGTCTCTTTCTGTCCCCCTTCCTCTCTGAAATCAATAAACAAACAAACAAAATCAACCCAAACAAAGAGCTAGAATATTTTTTTTTTAAAGAGAGCAACCTACAATTTTATAGGAAACAGATATATCAGGCTACATTGTCATATTTCAGCTCCAGATCAATTAGGCTGCAGGAATCATCATAAATATCTAATATGTTTAGCTTAAAGCAAATGTTTGAGAATGACAAAGGTTAAGTAATAACAACTAACTGATTGTGTACACATACATCACAGTTGTAATGTTCAGTGCTGCCATGATCATATTTGAATTTTCTTGATACTGTTAAAGAAGGAAATATTTCATCTGAAATTGTAATTATGAATTTTGTTTTATATGCTACATATTCAAGGTCTAAAATCACTCAAGAAGAAAAATTGTTTCCATTCAGGGAGATTACTTTTATTAGCTTAGTTTTACAAAATAAGGACATTTATTTAGTTAAGCATCTTCATAATAATATACGTTTTGTGTTTGGATATGTTATAAAACAGTGTTTATTGCCTTGAGTACTATATGCATGGATAAATGTAACATCTAGAAAGAGTAGTACTATAGGTAAATTCTAAAATATCAGTACGTCATCCTGATAGCCAGCTTGCATGAGAGTTCCACAAATCTGTGTTTCTATGAGAATTGAAGTTCTTTGAGAAAGGCAGCAGAAACCTTTCAGTGTTTGTTAGGAGATTTGGGTTCTTTTTTAAAGATTTCTTTTAAAAAAAGAGAGAGATTGTTTCAGACTATAAATGTCTTTATTGGAATTATGCTCTTACCCTCATTTATTTTAACAAGATTTGTAATGCATTCCGGCCTTTGATCTCTTAGCTTGAAACACTGCCTGTTGTTCCATTATTCCACCATCCATTTGCAGATAACAATATATCAGAACCTTTTTCTTGCTACAGAAACAATGCCCTTTATTTGAGAAAGGACATTGTTTTGACAGATAAAGTAGGCATTTGATAAATTGAAACAGGTTCTGAATTATTTTGAGGGGAATGTGTGCTACATCTGTCTGCTGATTTTCCACTGAAGTAGTGCTTAACTTTCTTGTCTGTTTGTGATTTATTGAGCTACAGAAAAGGTTAGAAAAATTTCATGGCTCTTCTCACATAATTTGTAAGTGAATCAAATATCATTTGTTAATGTTTATGAGACTTAAAAGGCAAAATCACTCCTAAATATTGATTCAAAATAGATAGTGTAGTGACAGCTAAAACAAAAGGAAATAGCAAACAGACTTATTATCTCTGATTAGTAAATTCCATCCTGGAAAGAAAGAAGCACTAAAATAAAACTAACATTCCAATGAGCAATTTTAAGTAGCATGGAGTTTCAAATGAGTTCTCATGTTAATAATTTACTCTTGGAATAATGCAGGTGTAGCAAACTATGAGCAAAACATCAAATGCCATTAGGAGTGATCTCTCACATAAATTTTAAAAGCTTTGAAGAAAAATTATACCGATCAACTATATTGTTTCCTTGCTAAATGAGGGTCCAAGTTTAAGAATTCTACATTTAATTATAGTAGAGATTTTCCTTGAAGGAGAATTATGGCCAAAGACAAAAGAAATTCCCAATTAAAAAATCCAAAGTGCTTGGCATTCCACAAATCACAACATTTTATAGAATAGTTTGAAATTAATACATTGTCTTACAAATACGAGTACAAACTCTAACATAGAAAATTGGTTTATTTTAATATACAGTATATCCTGTTCTCATAAACTTTACCACAGAGCATACAAAATTTAAAAATCTATTTTAAAAATTTACTTTTCAATCTAGTTATCCACTCAGTCATTAGTTTAATAGAGACAGAATTATTATTCCCATTAAACAGATGAACACATTAAGGGGAAAAATAATGAAGGTCAGTTATGACTCCAGAACCATGCCTAAGGACTATAATTCTCCCATCTTTCAATGGGTCACACCACCCAGAGCATTACAAAGCTTAAGAATTAGGTACTCTACATGGACACTCTACAATAAGTGTTCAATACCTAATATGCAAAGTACCTTGTTCTTTATATCTTAGTGCCAGAAACAAACAAATAAAACCGAGTACTTTAATTGGTCTGGCTCCCTGAACAATAGTATTGATTTTAAATCTACTTTCTCTTATGAGTAGTTGTTTTTGGTAACAAGTCTGAAATTAACAGACAAAAATATCAAACATTTAACTTATGTAAAATCTCAAAATATGCTATATTTTTTTAAAGTAAAAAGTATATGTTTACAAATAGGGCTATAAGAGAAAACAATTTCCTAGAAATTTGTACTTTAGGACAAAGCTGAGGAATGAATTAGGGAACAAATAAAAGAATAAAACCATTGCTTCAGTAAAAACTTTCCAGTATGCATATGTTTAAAATTCCTAAGCTTATCTAATAAAAGAGTAATATGTAAATTGACCATCACTCCAACACACAAGATGACCACCCCCATGTGGACACAAGATGGTCCCCACAATATGACTGGCAGGGCAGGGCAGTTGTGGACAATCAGGCCAGGATGGGAGGACAGATAGGAGGGGACCAGGCCTGAAAGGAAAGGCATTTGGGGGGCAATCAGGCCAGCAGGGGAGGGCAGTTGGGAGGGATCAGGCCTGAAAGGGAGGGCAGTTGGGGGGCAATCAGGCCTGCAGGGGAGGGCAGTTAGGGGTGACCATCCTGGAAGGGGAGGGGAGTTAGGGGCAATAAGCCTTGCAGGGGAGCAGTTAGGCATTGATCAGGCTGACAGAGGAGTGGCTAGGGCAATCAGGCAGGCAGGCAGGTGAGCAGTTGGGAGCCAATAGTCCTGGATTGTGAGAAGGATGTCCAGTGTGATTGAGCCTAAATGGGCAGTTGGACATCCCTTGAGGGGTCCCAGATTGGAGAGGGTACTAGCTGGGCTGATGGACACATAGCCCCTCCCCCCAGGCATGAATTTTGTGCACCAGGCCTCTAGTACAATATAAAATAACATAGCCATGAAATGTATTTAATAGTAGAAAGAAGTTATTTCCTACTAGAGGCCGGGTGCACAACATTCTTACGCGGGGGGGGGGGTCCCTCAGATTGGCCTGCACCCTCTCACAGTCTGGGACCCAGTGGAGGATGTCTAGAGGGGTCTTTAACACTGCTACAGAGGTGGGAGAGGCTCCTGTCACCACTGCTGCACTCATCAACTGTGAGCCCGGCTTCTGGCTGAGCATCATTCCCCCTGTGGGAGCACACTGACCACCAGGGTGTAGCTCCTTCCTTTAGCATCTGCCCACTGGTGGTCAGTATGCATCATAGCGACTTGTTGTGCTGCCATTTAGTCAATTTGCATGTTAGCCTTTTATTATAATGAATTGCTTTTTTGTTGTTGTTAATCTTCACCCAAAGATATGTTTTCCATTGACTTTACAGAGAGTAGAAGAAACAGAAGGAGGAAGGAGAGAGAGAGAGAGAGAGAGAGAGAGAGAGAGAGAGAGAGAGAGAGAGAGACATTAATTGGATACCTCCTAAACATGCCCCAACTGGGGTTAGGGATCAAGTCTGCAACTCAAGTACGTGCCCTTGATCAGGAATTGAACCCATGACCTTTCAGTGTGCTGAGCCTGTGCTCTAATCACTTTGTAACATAGCAGGGTCTTATTGCTTCTTCAATGCTGTCTTATTTTTTCTGGCTTAACAGAGCAATATTATGTCCTCTCCTCCCTCTCTCTTTCTCTCTCTTCTCTTCTCTACCACCCCACCCCATCACACACAAACAATTCCTAACCCCTGATAATCCCAAACCACAAGTTAGCCAAGGTAATCTATCCCTGAAGATCCAAGCATGACTAAATTATAAATTGTTGTTTATTTTCATATTTTTGTGTCACTTCAAAATAATGTAGCTTAATTTATAATTAATATATCTGTTGCCCAAATATGCAGTCATCAGGAAAATAATTACTGATTATTAGGTTGTCTTTTTCTATCCCCAACAAATATTTTATATGTATACTGAAGGGTAGGATGTACTGTGAAAGTAAGGTATTCATTTAATTAACAAATATTTATTGAGCATTAATAGTATCAGACAAACTGCTCATTATTGGAAATTCAGTAGCGGTCAAAACACTCAAAAGTTTGCTCTCAAAGAGCTTAATTCTGACATTTTAGTAGGTGTAACTCTTCCACTCTGTTCTCTTCCTTCCTTTCATCTTTCCTTTCTTCCTTTGTTCCCATCTTCCTCCTTTTCTTAACTTCCCCTGGCTTTATTTATTTATTTATTATTCATATACACAGCCATTCAATAAGTGTTTACCAGGCACTGTATAAGGCACTAGCTTAAGAAGCGACAATGATAAAGACAACGAGTAGCCTTTAAAGAACCTATGCCATGTATGTACTTGTGGGAACCATGCCAGAGAAGCCTGGCAGTCAAGGCCAATTAAAGCACAGAGGCCTCATTGGCAATGCACTGGACTATCCAAGGCCACTCTGTGCCTAGGCTAAGATACCATACACATCTGCAAGGCCACAGTGATTTCACGGTACACCGTGCCCTTCTATAACCCATACAAATGATGTTACTATTGGCACGAGGTCTTCTTTAATAGACAGGTTAGTGACCAGCTAGTGAGAAGGAGTGTGAATAAGATGAAGCTGGAGAGGTGGAGCTAAGAGCTGGCACTGCTGTGATGTAAGGCTAAGAGCTCATAAAGAGCTCAGATTCAGCTACCATTTTAACCAGGGGAGACAGAGAGCTTAGGTACCTCTACCATCTGAGGCAGTGAATCTCAGGGGCAGCGTGTGGCTGCTCAGATACAGAGGCTGCTACTACTGCGTACAAAAGCTATGTATTTACCAGCCAGTGTGTGGCTGCCTATATGAGATTGCTGTGAAGGATTGTATTGTCTGATGGCTTGTGGCCACTGGCATCTGCAACAAAGACTCATTTTTATATACCCACAGCTTCTCATGGCTTTTCCATCTAGACCCAGCATCCAAGAAGGTCCAGCCCTAGGCAGAGAGGCTCGGGCCAACACCTGTAAGTAGTGAGCAAGGATAAAGGAGGAACTTAGACTAAGTTCCCAACAGTTGGTACAATGGGCAGTGTTGGAGAAGGACCTGCCTTAGCATAGTCGGTAGAAATTTCAAAGACTACATGGCCTCAGAGCAACTCAGAGCAGCAGTGCTGAGAAGAAGTGCTCCTCCTGTATCTGACAATCTATTTTTTTTATTTTATAAACTAAAATGTGATCTATATTCTATAACAACCACTTCTGTCTGGGGCCTGATAATAATTCATCTAATGAGCCTCTTTTAAGATTGCATACTGTGAAGCAGAAGAAGCTGTTTCTACATGATGCAGGAGCCCACACTATGAAATAAAAATATGAAGTAGCATATTTATGCACACATATAAACTCCTATTTATTTTTAACCAAAAATAATCAATTATATAATATTACTTCTTATTTAGTTTCTTTACATTTTAACATCATGGGGCCATTTTAGTGAACTGCCTATGTATCTGTTAATTTTTATTTCTTTAAAATAGAGGAATTATATCAAACCAAAAAGCTTCTACACAACAAAGTAAACTGATAACAAAACAAAGAGGCAGCCAATCATACGGGAGATGATATTTGCAAACAGTAGCTCTGACAAGGTTTATGTTCCAAAATATATAAAGGACTCATAAAACTCAACACCAAACAAACAACCCAATCAAAAAGTAGACAGAATGCACGAGGTTCCTTTTTCCCACATCCTCGCCAGCACTTGCTGTTTGTTGATTTGTTGATGATAGCCATTCTGACAGGTGTGAGATGATACTGCATTGTCGTTTTGATTGGCATCTCTCAGATGATTAGTGACTTTGAGCACATTTTCATATGTCTCTTGGCCTTTCTTCTGTCTTCTTTTGAAAAGTATCTATTTAGGTATTTTGCCCATTTTGTTTATTGGATTGTTTATCTTCCTTTTGTTAAGTTGTATGAGTTCTTTGTAAATGTTGGAGATTAGACCCTTGTTGGAGATAACATTGGCAAATATGTTCTCCCATTCAGCGAGCTTTCTTGTTGTTTTGTTGATGGTTTCTTTTGCTGTGCAGAAGGTTTTTATTTTGCTGTAGTTCCATTTGTTTATTTTCTCACTGCTGGTCGGAATGCAGACTGGTGCAGTCACTGTGGAGTATAGTATGGAGTTTCATCAAAAAACTAAAAATGGAACTCCTATTTGACCCAGTGATCCCATTTCTAGGAATATATCACAAGAAACTAGAAACACCAATTAGAAAGGATATATGCAACCCTATGTTCATAGCAGCACAATCCACCATAGCTAAGATCTGGAAACATCTTAAGTGCCCATCAGCAGATGAGTGGATTAAAAAACTGTGGTACATCTACACAATGGAATACTATGCTGCAGTAAAGAAGTTCTTACCATTTGCAACATCATGGATGGAATTAGAGAGCATTTATGCTAAGTGAAATAAGCCAGTCAGTAAAAGATAACTATCACATGATCTCACTCATTTGTGGAATATAATGAACAACATAAAATGATGAACAAAAATAGATCCAGAGACAGAGAAACAATCAATCAGACCGTCAAACCTCAGAGGGAAGGTAGGGGAGGTTGGGGCAAAGAAGGAGAGATCAACCAAAGTAATTATATGCATACATACAGGCCTAACCAATGGACACAGACAACATGCAGGTGAGGGCATGAGTGGGAGGGATGGAGAAGGGGTAATGTGGGGATAAGAACACATATGTAATAACTTAATCAATAAAGAAATTTTTTAAAATATATTTTATTGATTTTTTTACAGAGAGAAAGGGAAAGGGATAGAGAGTTAGAAACATTGATGAAAGAGACACATCCATCAGCTGCCTCCTGCACATCCCCTCCTGGGGATGTGCCCACAACCAGTGTACATGCCCTTGATCAGAATCAAACCTGGGACCCTTTAGTCCACAGGCCAATGCTCTATCTACTGAGCCAAACTGGTCAGGGCTAAAGAAATTTTTTAAAAAGTGGGCAGAGGATCTGAAAATATACCTCTCCCAAGAAGATATATGAACAGCCAATACATAAAAATATATTCAACCTCACTAGCAATTTGGGAAATGCAAATCAAAACTACAATGAGATACTACCTCACACCTGTTAGAGTGGCTATTATCAACAAGACAAGCAATATCAAGTGTTGGAGAGGTTGTGGGGTAAAGGGAACCCTCATTCACTGCTGGCGGGAGTGCAGACTGGTACAACCACTATGGAAAGCAGTCTGGAGATTCCTCAAAAATTAGGAATAGAGCTACCCTACGATTCCATAATCCCTCTCCTGGGTATATACTCAAAAAACTCGAAATCATGTATTCACAAAGACATATGCACCCCTATGTTCATTGAAGCCTTATTCACGGTGGCCAAAACATGAAAACAACCAAAGTGTCCTGTGATAGAGGACTGGATAGAGTAGGTGTGGTACATACACACAATGGAATAGCACTCAGCCAGAAGGAAGGATGAAATAGCACCATGTGCAACAACACGGATGGGCCTTTAGTACGTTATGCTAAGTGAAGTAAGTCAGTCAGAAAAAGCTAAGAACCATATGATTTCACTCATATGTGGGACATCAAACTTGCCAAAGGGAAGAAGGTGGAGGGAGAATGGGGTCCTAATATATGGTGAGAGGGGAAGATATGACTTTGGGTGGTGGGCACACGGTGCAATATACAGATCTTGTAACATAGAAACCCACACATGAAACCTATATGTTCGTGTTGATCAATGTCACCCCAATAGATTTAAAATAAATAAAATAAAATAGAGGAATTAAAGACTCATTTTCTGCTACTGTAGAGAAAACTATTGTACTTTACCAAAACATGGACTAACATTCATGCTTCCAGAGAATGCGGACTTTTCTCCCCTCTGTAATGCAGTGGCCACTCTTGCTCCTGCTGTCCCCTATCCCTTCATGCAATGGAGCAACTCATATTTTCATAAGTCCGTAGAATGTTTTTCTCCATGGACTTTTTAAAAATTTTACCTATAATGCCTCCAATCCAATTTTTTTCAACTGTGGCCCTATTGACAGTTTAGCACAGATAATAATTTGGGGTGGGTGTGTGGGTGGGTGGGAAGAGGGTGGAGCTGTCCTCAGGATTGCAGGACATGTAGCAGCATCCCTGGCCTTACCGACTAGATGTGAGTAGCACCGCCAACCTTATCCACTTTTGACAAACAGTTCTCCAAACTCCCCAAATATCCCCAAACTCCGAGTATTTTTTGAAGTGCCACATTTTCAGCTGGTTGAGAATCATTGTTCTAATCCAACGCTATTTGCCAGTCAATAGCTACTCATTCTTTAAGATATACCTTAAATGTAAGTGTTCTGAAGCTCTTGTTGGGCCTTTTTTATTTTACTCTTTTTACAAATGCACACCCCAGGCTCTGTGCTTCCAATGTAAATTGTTTGCTTCCTCTTGTTTCAATCATTCATGTACTCTATACTAAAATACAAATTTTTCAAGGGGAAAATATATTTTCTTATATACCTTCGCAGGCCTAAAGCCTGTTGATAGTAAATGTTTACTGCACAAATTATAAATGAAGGGGTGGGGGAGAGTGAATTGTTTTTTCAAGTGCAAATTGGTTAGGAATAAAATACCCTGCAAACAAATTGTTACCCAAGTCCATGGATGTGCTAATTTTAGGTAACAAAGAAGATAGGACTTTGAAAACTTGTAAGCTACTCTGCAAAAGAAAGCAGCTACAATGTACCTAACAATACCCCTTCTAATTGTTTGTTATGGAATCAACAGAATTCAGTCAATTTCAGTTTATGTTATATCAGAGGAGAAGGTTTCAGATTCCCAGGCTATATAAAGTACTAGCATCATCTGTAGAAACATTCATAGTGTCTTAAAATCTATGTTTACCTGTGTGTATGTGAAACAGAAACTACCATTGAATTATGAGGGCTTATTGCTATTGTAATAAGAAATTTGAATTAGGTTATAAGAATGTCTATGAGCAGTATTTTCTAACTTAACTAATATTTACATTGGCTATCAATACAATTTATTTTTGTGCTATACCTGTTACAAGAAATAATATTTCTTTTGTACATTTTCCCATCAGGCATAAAAGACAAATATGTACCATCAACTGATGGAAACTAATTTCAAATGACTTCTGCTCAGACTAATGTGAAAACTAGAGTTGTAATTATAAATTGCTTATATTTTTTAGAACTGAGCTCCAATTTTATGTTTCCTGTAAACCAGATAATTATTTAAAGAAGATTTTTATAAACTTTGCACATACATCTTTATAATACTCTTTCAATTATTTTTCCAATGCTTTTCATTTTCAAAAAGCAACATTTTAGCAATAACATACAAACCTTTTTTTATCTTACACAGAAAGTCAAATGAGTAAAATCTATTCTAAACAGCATTATTTTATGAGAAAATTACTATGATTTCCTCAAACTTTTAAAATTATAATCATTTTTATGCTTCAACTTTTTAAAGAAAGCTTCTATAATTGGCTTATGTTCAAGGGACATGAAAAAACTGTGCATTCATTAAGACGTCAATTACATTTCAGAAATAATTTTTAAAGTAGAAAACAGAAGAAAGAATGTTGAAAAATGTAATTAGAAACAAGGGACCGATTGCTACTGAATGAAATGTCAAGCTAAATTCCTCCAACTGGAAAGTAGTTTAAATATTAAGTTATTCTTTTTAAGGGTACTGTAGGCAAAGACACATTTTTATGCATTAGGGCAAAATGCTGTAAGAGTGCTAACAGCACAGTATCATTATGGTTTCTATTGCCTCAGTCTACCTATTCACACATTTAATTAATAGGAATTAGCCTAGTGTACCCCCCAGTGCAGAAGATTAAAGCAGACCAGTTATCAAAATGAGATAACATTTATGATTTTAAATTACTCCATTTTGTTTCATATTCGACCTGGGTCCACTACATCCCACAATAATGACCCATATTAACTCTGACTTGTATCACACTTAAGTGATGTGGAATTAATAGTAGAAATTCTAGAATGTGACCACTAAGTATTCAAATGATTCAAATGAGTGGGGAATACTCTCCTCTGTTTTCCTAAGGACAGCCTTACATTTGACACATGGTTTCACAACTGTGCAACATGTTTTGGGATGAGCATCCTCTTGTGTTTGCTTTGTCCGTGCTAGCTCTGTGAAATTTGTTACATTATCAAATTTCACCAAGTTTGAGTGTCCTTACTGGTGCAAAGAAGAATGGAGTCATCAGTTGTAAAGAACATAAACTAAAACTTGAGTGAATGCAGAGATTAATATGGCCCCTGTATGAGGTAGCATTCAAGTGTTTAGAAAATTAGACAAGCATCATATGATTTCATTCATATGTGGAATTTAATGAATGAACTGACCTAAAGAGAAAAATAGAGACAATCCCATAAACCAAGATCAGGCCGACAGCTCTGGTGTGTGCGTGTGTTGGGAGGTGGGAGGGGAGGTGGGATAGAAAGATTGAGGAAAAGAGAGAAACAAAAAAGAAAGAACTCATGGAAAAAATGATTAAAATATTGAATTTAACAATTTATAATAACTAAAATTTAGAAACAGCTTAAATGCCCATCAGCAGATGAGTGGATTAGAAAACTGTAGTACAGCTTCACAATGGAATACTACACTGCTGTAAAAAAAGAGAAGGAAGTCTTACCATTTGCAACAGCATGGATGGACTTGGAAAGTATTATGCTAAGCAAAATAAGCCAGTCGGAGAAAGATAAATATCGCATGATTTCACTCATTTGTGGAATATAATGAACAATATAAGCTGATGAACAAAAATAGATCCAGAAGCATCAAATAGACCATTGGACTGCAGGGGGAAGGCAGGGGAGGGGAGTAAAGTGAGGGGGGATAGAAGACAAACAGAAGGACTGGTATGCATGTATACTAGTATAAGCATAACCAATGGACACGGACAATAGGGATGTGAGGGCATGTGCTAGGGGTGGGGCAGCCGGGGAGAGGTCAATGTGGGGCTGGGGGGAAGGGGGGAAGGAGACATACATAATACTTTAAACAATAAGAAATTTAAATTAAAAAAAAATAAAAGCAAACCAAAAAATATATAAATCTTAAAAATAAACATTGAACAAGATGTGAGACCGTGACCCACACTCCTCAACATGCTTTTCTGCAAGAGTCTAGGAGAAAATGTTCCTACTCAAATCCCTCTAAAATCTAATA
>PVJC01030933.1:0-20886 GCA_004026665.1 Murina feae
GGCCCAGCCTCAGGTGGGGCACTTTTAGCCTTGACCACTAACCTAAGTGGCGGAGGACTTACTTAACTGCCAACTTCTCCCCTCTCGGGGTTAGTATTTCTCTAGCTTTGGTTCCTAGAGCCTGAATCTGATTCTAGCATTTAGTTCTCCATTCTCCGGTCCAAATCCATGCATCTTCTTGATCTCCACGCCCAGTTGAGCAGCACAGAAAGTCCATCGTACCTCTCCAGTGTTCTCAGTATCTAACTAGAAGGGGTTGCTGCTCTAATTACAGAAAAATCTGGTGCTTTGCCCCTTATGCATGGTTGCAGCAGACTTCCATGCTGTGTTTGGATTTCTTTGGGCGTCTTAGTCTTACTATTGCCAAGTTCCATATCCATGTTCAAGGCCGCGGTTTCTCTCTGGCTGCGTGCACCCTAAGACCAGTCTCTGATCTCCCAGCAACCCAAGTGGCCACATAATCTCAGCATCAGTGCCCACAGGAGTCCCACTTGCAACCTTCCTAAGGAGCTGGCGTGGTCCAATGGCATCCTGACTACCCACTTGGCCTCCCGTGGCGTCAACACTCCTGCTCTCTCCTGAACTCTGGGGTCCTGTGGCCTCTGCCTTGTGCTGGGGCGGGGAGGCTCTGTGTCCCATCTTAGTGGTTGGAGTGGGAGAGAATGGGAGCATAAGACAGACAACCCAGGAGTGAGAGACTCATAGGCTCTTCCTCTATGATCTGCTCTGTTCTTTCTTCAAAACTCACCCTAACAAAAGCTCCGAAAGGCCTTTAAGATCTTCCACCCCAAACCCCATGGCTTCTGCTTGCACTGCCTAGTCTGTGTAATATTGGGAAAGTGAGTGACACCTCACCCAGCCAGCCCCGCTACCTCTGAGCTCAACAGCAAATAGGCGGCCGCTTCCTTTCCAGGCCTGTCGCAGCTGTGGAAACGGGGCACCTTCCCCAGTGAGGCCCTGAGAAAAGAGCGGTCATCAACCTGGCCAGACGCGCCTCAGGCCGTCTCTGTCCTGGGACTTTGTTGTTGTTCTGTTCTTTAAAAGCTCTGATGAGGTGCAGTTGGCATCCAGTAGACTGAACCCATTTAAAGTATGGACGTCTCTGAGCTGTCACAGGTGTGTAAGCCAGGGAACCACCACCCCAAGCAAAACAAAGAGCGTCCCCATCCTCCCTGGGCCTCCTGGGCCCCTTTCTAGGAGAGGAGCCTTACACACTTGACTTCTCCTTTCATCTTCGCAAGTAGAAACGGCTTGTTCCACTGTACAAATGGGGAAATCGAGGCACAGGAAGGTGCAGCGATTTGCCTGCGTCACACAGCCAGACAGAAGCAGAGACAAGACAGAAAACCAGGCAGGTCTCACTCCTCCATCTGTGTCGCATCTGTGCTTCCGCCAGGGCGTCTAAACCTCGGCTCGCCCTGCAAACGGGCTGTTCCCTCAGACAGTTCCTCTGCTTTTTCTGTCATTTCTAAAGCTTTTCTTTTGTTTCCTTAAATTACCTTCAGTTTCTATTTTTCTTCATCTCTTGGACTTGACTTCCTTTGCAGAATAAAACAGGAGACCGGAGCCGAATTCAGACTTTCCTTGTCAATATTGCCATATTTGTTCAGAGCTTCATCGAGCCAGTGGTTATTTCTGGCTTGTCTGGTTGTCTTTTTCAAAATTACTATTTTTAAAGGCTGTGTAGCCAAGACCAGAGGGAGGGGGAAAAAAAAATAGAAAAAGGTCTGTGTGGGCTTCCAGAAATGCAACAGCATGAAGAAAGATGACCGGCCGGAGGAGCACGCCAGGCTTCTGGCTCCGGCCTTGTGTACTTCACCCTTGACCCTGTCACACCCGGATAAACAACGCAACACACAAGTGAGCCTTCTCCTCTCACCCCTGAGCTCTATCTCTCTGTGGTCCTCTGTTTTCCTAAAGGTAGAAACACACAGGGAATGGCCTGGTTTTTGCCAGGAGAACCCACGAAGTTTACATTCCTGGACCTGTTGGTCTAACTCACAAGGCCCCGTGTTGTGTTCGCACAGGTTTCAGGGTGAGGAAGGGGAGGGGAGGGCTGGAAGGGTCGCTGGAGGATGAAGGAGAGTGAGGACCCAGGAAAGCAAGGGGAGCAGAGAGGAAAAAGCACCTCAGCTGGCAAGGAGCTGGGCATTGTTGGTTGAAATTCAGTGGGTAACAAACTTGACTGTCACTCATGAGGAGAAAAATGGGCTTGGGACACTTTTTCGTGAGCAGACTATTTATAAACACTCGGTGTCCTTGTCTTCCTTTGACGTTTGGGGAAAACTGACACAGTGAGTGAGAGCCTGTTTCTGAGCCAGAACCTTGACTTGTGAACCTGAGGAGACCAGAAGAACTTAGCTCAGGGCTCAGGGCCCAGGGCTGCCATCCAGCGATACTTTTGGCTCAGGGAGCTGTGGAGGCAAAACCTCCAGACAACAGACAGATAGACATACACACACTCTGAGCTCAGACTGACCATACGGGTCCAGGTCAAGGCAGGCCTCCCCATAGCCAGTGGGCTGACCTTTCCCAGATTCTCAGCTCTTACCCTTATATGTTAGGCCCGTATTTCCTGCCTATATTCCAGGTACCTTCTGACTCTGAAATATTTAATCTCATGGGGTGGGTGGTATGTGAGAAGAAATTTAGCAGGCAGGGATTTTGTTCAAAACTAGAACTAAGGGGTCCTTTACTATTCTTTGCTACTATCACAAAGCAAATAATGCCCTGGCTGATGGACTTCCAGACTGAATCAAGCTGTATCAAAACTCACGCACCTCTTCACTCACTCATTTATTCCTGCAGCAGACAGGTCTGGAGTGTCTGCTAGGTGCCAAGCACCAGGCTGTGTGCTGGGAACACAAGGCAGGGGGGACATGTCCTTGTTCTCAGAGTTCCCCGGGCAGGAGAGCTGGGCAGGTGTGCAGTGGGAGCAGGGTGGCGTGTCAAGTGGCAGGTCACTGCCAGCACAGATGGGTACTGTCCCCATAGTTCCGGTGAGTAACACATTCCTTCCAAATGAGACCATTTAAGGTCTACATGTCAAGCATCAAGGTCTAGTTTGGTTTTATCCTGTCCATGTAAAAGTAAGAAGTGTCTCTGAAATATTCTTAGCCAATCCCCATGTCATAAATACCTTTCATTTTACCCATGACAGCCCCAGGTTATCATCGTAATTATCAGGCCACTGTGGTCACCAATAGAAAGCCATTTTAGATATTCAGGGTGCTAATTAGCGAAGCAATGGTTTTGATCAAGATACAGGTAAGAGCCCTGGCTAGTTTGGCTCAGTGGGCAGAGTGTAGGCCTGCAGACTGAAAGGTTCCGGGTTCAATTCTGAACAGGGGCACATGCCCAGGTTGTGGGCTTGATCCCCAGTAGAGGGCATGCAAGAGGCAGCCAATCAATGATTCTCTTTCATCATTGATGTTTCTATCTCTCTCTCCCTCTCCTTTCCTCTCTGAAATCAATAAAAACATATTTTAAAAAAGATACAGGTAATAGAAGCACTTATAGTAGCCACATCTAGAGAATGTGTTTCCTGATGAAATGCTGTCTGCTCCTCAATTTTTGTAAATTCTTATTTGGTAGCAACTGGTTTATAGCTTAATGGCAGTAACACACACAATATCACACAGTGGATTCTTGAAACATTTCAATGTACAAACATCCTAAGAAAAATGAATGCCTACTACTATCTTTATAATTTAATGACATCTTTAAAAAGTATAATATTGTTGAATTTCCTTTCCCTCAAAGATTAGACATTGTTCTTCTGTCTTCTATTGAATGCTGAGGAGAAATTATAGGCAAACCTGATTTAATTTTTTTAAAATAAATTTTATTGATTTTTTACAGAGAGGAAGGGAGAGGGATGAGAGTTAGAAACATCAATCAGCTGCCTCCTGCACATATCCTACTGGGGATGTGCCCGCAACCAAGGTACATGCCCTTGACCAGAATCGAACCCAGGACCTTACAGTCCGCAGGCCGATGCTCTATCCGCTGAGCCAAACCAGTTAGGGCCTGATTTAATTTTTGTTCTTGCTCATGATTTAAGTCATGGCTTTGAATCTCCATCTGGATTCAGGATGACTTGTCTACATATATACTGGTAAATCTTAGAGAAAAGTTTTGTCATAGTGGCTTTTGTTTTGCTTTGTGTGTGTGTGTGTGTGTGTGTGTGTGTGTGTTTTGCTGTGTTTTTAAGAAAGGGAGGTACTTCCATGCAAAACCTAGTGTTTACTCAGCAAGATGGTAAGAACTTGTGCACACCAAAGCTTTGCAACTCTACCTGATAGTCTCAAGAGCAGGGATTCGGAATCACATATTCCATGGGGACAGGAACTGTTTGTCCTATTCACCAGTGACCCTGAACCCCATCAGACACACAGTGGGCACTCAGCGACTTTTATTGGATGAGCGAGTAGATGAATGCAGTGCTTGGAATGATGGTGGCACAGAGAATGAGGCAGTGACACACAGTGAGTGTGCAGGAGGGCAGCCTGACCGAGCCCTGTGACCTGCATTTGAATTCTATGAGACCTAAGAACGTTCCAGCCCTCTGAGGTGGCTTTTGTCTGGGGATTGTGAACAGGACATCATGGGGTGGAAGGGTTTCCTGAAATGATAACGGGGCTTTTTTGGAGCATAAAACACACATGCATTTTACATTTACCGGAGGTGTTTGCTCTTTAGCCACTGTTTCTTTTTTTTCTTTTTTGACTGAGGAAACAAATGAGTGGGCTTAAGTTTCAGGAGCAGATTAGAAAGGGTTTTATATGTTGTTTATAACTCTGCAAGTAATTCAACAAGCACTATGGAGTCTTATCAGGGTCATGAACCTGACAAGCTCAGGAAGGGGGTAGGGTGGTACATGGCAGGCCTACCAAGCTCAGTGACCAAAAGTGACCAACCACACAGGATGTTCTGATCACAAATCCCTAAACGGGCAGGTCATGGCAGGCAGTCACCTCCCAGGCCTACAGCTTCCTTAGCAAAGGGCAATCTTGCCCTTAAGTGAACCCTGTACATGTTTCTTACGCATCGCATCGGGGATAACATACCTTTGAAATGACAGAGCTGTTTTCTTTTCTAGACCCTCAGGGCACAAGAGCAGGCACCAGAGCACAGATCCCTCACTGTTATCTTGTTCTCCCGAATACCATCTCTCTGTGCAGTAAACATTAATTATTAACTAAGGATGTGCTTCTCCATTTTACTGCTTATCCAGTTCTAGAGATTTCCCTGCTTTGCGTTCTTCAGCCTCCTTAATCTGCCCCCGATGGATTTCATGGAACCCTCTCTAAGCCTTCTCCTCTGATTCTAAAGTGTAAAATGAGCTGCAAAACTGCCATTCTCTGGGCAATCTTCTCAGCCTGTTGAGATCTTGCTGCCGGGCATGTCCTCAAAATGTTGGCTCAAATAGCCCCTAATGAAACTTTTCTATAGGTTTGGATAATTCTTTTGTGGACATTTGAAATTAGCCAAATGCCCATGAATCCGGTCTCAGAGCCCAGGATCGATGCCTCAGCACTCCCCCCCCCCCCCCCCCCCCCCCCCCCCCCCCCCCGCCCCCAGACTTCGGTTCTGGAGCTTTTTACACTCTGTGCTTTCCAAGGTGCAAAGTGAAGTGGGAAAAACTAAGATCTGTTTCTGCCCACAGAACACTTCTGACACCAAAAATGTGCATCTGAGGGGGAAGGGTGGCGTCTCGCACTAACAATCAAGTCTCCAGGTCTCCTGGCGGTAGCCGGGTGTCCTACAACTGAATTGAATTCTAACATTAACTACCTAGAGTTAAGTGCCAACCCCATGGGTTAAGGGCTCAGTCCCACAAAATTTCCCCCCTCCCCCCGACTTCAGACATCAACTGCAAGTCCAGGGCCTCCCATATTGCCGACTGACTGGCTCTAAATTGCGGGTTCTCACCACTCCCTCCTCAGGCTCCATAATTCACTAGCATGGCTCACAGAACAATGACCGGCTTATTAGAAAGGACACAGAGGAAGAGGTGCACAGGGAGAGGTCTGGAAGGATCTGGAGCACAGGAGCTCCTGTCCCTGTGAAGCTGGAGTGAGTCACCCTCCTGGCACACGGATGCATTCACCAACCTGGAGCTCTCCCAACCCTGTGGTTTCTGGGTTTCCATGCAAGTTTCATTACATAGTCATGATGGATGAAATCGCGGACATTGGGAATGAACTCAGTCTCCAGCTTCTTCCTCTTCTCTCCTCCCTGGAGGTTAGGGAATGGGGCTGATCTTTCCAACCCTCTAATCACAGGGTTGGTTCCTCTGACAACCAGCCCCCCACCATCCTGAAGCTAGTGAGGGGCCCACCAAGTCACTTCATTAACATAAACTCCTCTATGGCGAAGAAGCTTGTTATTAATAACAAACGTTCTTATCACCCTTATCCCTCAGGAAATTCCAAGGGTTTTAGGGGCCCTCTGCCAGGAGCCAGGGGCAAAGACACATCTATTTCTTATATCCCAACTTAGGGAGGATTTCTGTTGTCATAGTTCAGTATGTCTTCCTGTAGAACTTGATCTCTAAAGACCACCGAGATTGGGGAAAGCCCAGCAGGCTGCTCTCTTCTGAGGACACAGCGTCCTGCACCTTCCTGAGCCTCTGGTCTTACTTTCTGGGCCTCCTGACTGTGGGGTCTCCGTTCATGGCTACTCAGCCGGCTTCAGAATACCTCACAGAAGTATTCAGAATACTTTGTAGTCTTACAAAGAGCAAATCAAAAGGCACATTTTCACTTCATTTTAACATACACATTACAAGGGAATGATCAATACTAGTAAATTATCAGGAAATAAACAAAAAACGTTAGCCACCACACAGGTCAAGAAGTAGAACCAACATTGCCAATAACCCCAAGACTCAGTCGTCACCTCTCTCTCCTATACCACCCTCCTTTTAACATCATAGCGTAGTTTTGTCTGTTTTTGAACTTCATGTAAATAGAGTCACCCAGAATGTGTTCTTTCGTGCCTGGCTTCTTATGCTCAACATGGCGCCTAAGAGAGTCATCCGTGCCCTTGTCGGGGTGGTTCATGTTCCTTGTGTGAGTAAAGGATGGGGCAAAAGTAGGTTTTCAGCGGTGAGTATGCAAAACAGCATTTTGTATTCTTGTGTTACTTTCCCTACAAACAACTGCAAGCCTACTTTTGCCCCACCCTTATACAATGGTGGACTATGCATCAGTTCTGCAGCGAGGGGACATGTGAAGGGTTCCCAGGTTTTGGTTATTATGCACATTCTCGTGCCTGCCTTTCAGTACCCGTGTGCACACACTGCCCCTGAGTGTATATTCAGTAGTGGAACTGCTGTGCACAGAGCACTCCTATGTTCAATTTCAGTAGCAATACCTGGGCAGTTTTCCACAGCAACTGTTCCAATTCCCACTCCCACCGACGGTGCTGCACATCCTTGTGAACACTCGCCATTGTCAGCCTGCGGAATTTTAGCCATTCTGCTGCTGTGAAATGGTATCTCATTATGGCTGTAAGTCGAATTTCTCTATGACGATTGAGGTTGAGCGTCTTTACACAGTTCATGTCTATTTAGACTTCTTTTTTGCGCCAGTTCGAGTCTCTTGCCCACTTTGCGAAGGTTTCTCTGTCCATTTATTATACATTTGTAGGAACTCTTTATAAATTCTGGACACAAACCTTTGAGGATTATATGTATTGCATGTATGTTCAACTCTGTGGCTTGCCTTTTGACTCCCTTCCTGGTGTCTTTGGTGAACAAGAGTTCATAATGTGAATGTAATTCTGTTATCAATGTTTGGGGCCAATACCACAGTCTTAAAAAGTACTCCAGTGTTGTAGTAAGCCTGGAAATCTTGTAGTGTACATCTGCCAGCTTTTCTCTTCTTTTTCAAGGATACCTTGTCTATTCTTGGTCCTTTGCATTTTCATAAATTTTAATATCAGCTTGTCAATGTCTCAGATTTATTAGGATTAATTTATTTATTTAATCTAGATAGACCAATTTGGACAGACTTGATAACACTTTGAGCCTTCCATTTCATGGTCCATCCCTTCATTTATTTAGGTCTTCTTTAACGTTTCTCAGCAATATTTTGTGCCATTAGAAATACTGCACATCTTTTGTTAGGTTTATTCCTAGGTGTTTGATTTTTTTTTTAACACTATGGCAAGTGGCATCTTTTTACAATTTTGTTTTCTGTGTATTGACGGTATATAGAAATACAACTGATATTTTATATGGACTATAGACTCATTGTTCTTGATAAAGTCACATACTAATATAACAGCTTTTCTATGTAGATTCTTTGGGTTAATCTGTCGTACACAGTCATATCATCTGGGAATGACAGTTTTATTTCATCTGTTTCGGTCCCTATCCTTTTTATTTTTCTTTCTCGTGTTCTACACGGGCTCTGTGACCTTGGACCTAACACAGTTTTCCTTCCCTTTCCTTCCAGATGAGGCTGAGGCACATATTGACTATGAAGATAATTTCCCTGATGACAGGTCTGTGTCATTCCGAGAGCTCAGGGAGGATTCCCGGACAGAGGCCGAGGAGGACAGGGGTCAAGGAGTAGCCCCCGAGGAGGCCCCAAAACAGGACCGTCTGGTCTCCATTTCTGCGGGCAGAGAAAACATAGCCCAGGATACAGCCTTGGTGCCAACGACAGGCTTGCCCAGCGCTGGGAGCAGCATTCCCACAGACCTGCCAGGATCGGTACTGAAAGGCAAGTACTTGTTCTGGCTTCCTGCTGAGACCTTCCACAAGCTTGAGCTGGAAAAGGAGATGGATGATGACACCAAAAAGCAGCTTCCTGCTGGAAATAACCACAGTGGCATAACGTCAGCCCCAGGTGAACCTGAAACCAAGGTGACCTACAGCAGCACTGGTGGACCCTCAGGGCCATATGTAGGCAGGAATGACAGCAAGGCAGGGGACCCGATGGTGAGCAGCAGCGACGAGTCCTGGTTAGACGGCTACCCTGTGACCGATGGGGCTTGGAGGAAGACAGAGGCAGAAGAGGAGGAAGTAGAAGACGACGGGGACAAGGGAGATGGGTCCGTAGGGTTGGAAGAATGTACTCTGTTTACTTCCCATCAGCCCATTCTTGTGGAAGTTAATAAGCCCAGGAGTACCACCTTCACACCAAATGAGGACACGACCCACAGTTCAGTTCTTCCATCTCAAACTCTAGATGCAGAAGCTTCTGCTCTCAGACCCAAGAGTGTGTCTGAAACCGAGGGTCCCAGCAAGGGAGATGGTGGCTTGACCAGGTACCAGTCAACTGTCCCTTGGAGGTTTGTCATAGAGAAGTCTCCTGTGGCCACCTCACCCTATGAACTCACCGGCTCTACCCTGGAGACAGTAACAACTGCTGTCCCAAAGAAGCCCAACTACATTCCCTCACTTACCATGGCAGCCACCCAGGTTCCCATGGAAACCACGGCTCCTGAGGTCCAGGATAACTTCCCATACCTGCTGTCAGAGGACTTCTTGGGACAGGAAGGCCCTGGTCCAGGTGCAACTGAGGAGCTTCTTCCAACCATGGAGCCATGTGTAGGAGACCAGTGTCCCAGCTTCAGCCGAGGCCCCATCATCGCCACGATCGTCACCGTCCTGTGCCTGCTGCTGCTCCTGGCAGGCGTGGCAGCCGTGTGGGGCTACCGCAGGTGCCAGCACAAGAGCTCCGTGTACAAGCTGAATGTTGGCCAGCGGCAGGCTCGGCACTACCACCAGCAGATTGAGATGGAGAAGGTCTAGCCACCTTCGGCACAGGCTCTCCCAAAGCCACTTGGTAGGAAAACGAACTGTGACACATCCCATTGGCAAACATGGATGGATCACTAGAGCACAAAACAGGTGGACGAGGGCTTGCCTTTTGCTCTCAGGTCTTTGTTTTCTAGGCTGAGAAGTATCGCTGAGGCACCTGGCAGGACAGCTTTGCTGGTGTCATCACACACATCAGTATCTCCTCAGCCATCTGCCCTGGAATGAATCGCACTCATCCCCACACCTGGGCTTGGGCCCTAATTCCTCCACGAGATCAAAACGCACCTCTTGCTTCATCATACTATTGTCTTCTTTTCTTTTTAAGAAATAAAATGACTGCCTCCGTGACATTTTTGCAACAGGCATAATAAATGGAGTATTTGAGAGCAGTGTTATTTAGGATACAGATATGTAAATGTTGGGAATGGGATATAGAATAATGGGTTATTTCCTTTTAATGTGATGTTGCTGAGGGAGAATGAGCTAAGAACCAAGACATAGTCTGGAAGCTTTGAGATTTCTTTTTAATTGTTCGTTGAAATTGGAGAGAATTTAAGACTGACATTTTGTTGGGGATGGGGGAGGGCAAGGTGAGGAGTGGCTGGACACACATCCACGCCTGTTCCCTCCATTCTGTGGGACAGCCCATCGGTTTTTAAAATATAAGGTCAGCTTTGTACCAGTAAGCACCGTTTCCTCTCGGAAATGGCGTAGTTGTCCTTGACCGGTCTGTGCCTAGGAATGTCTTAGAATTTTTGCCAGGACTAACAGAGCTCAGTCCTTGGTTTCCTCTCTCCGGATTAACCATTCCTCTGGTTAACGAGATGGGAGGGGAGAAAAGTTTTAAGAGGGCTAAGGACTAGGATATCAGGTGTGAATACCTACTTGATGGCGAAACGTAGGAACTGAAAATGTGAAATGACCTGTGCCCATCTGTTCTTCACTCTGTTGTGACAACTGTGAGCTCCATGGAAACAGCATGAGCCCAGGATGGATTCATAGCATCTAGATCATCTCATGGTGGCTCAGCAAGAACTGTTTATGACAGTGAGTTCTCAGAGCATGGTCCTTGCACCAGAGGCATCAACTGCTCCTGGAATCATGCTGGGGCTGCAAATTTCCTGGTGCCAGCCCAGACACATGAAGCGGAAACCCTGTGGGTGGGCCTGGCTGTGTTTTAACGAGCCCTCCGGGTGATTTAAATGCAACGCAAGTTTGAGAACCCTTTGGTTTATGATGAGCTTTGAGGTGCGCTGAAGCCTAGAGGCCAGAGATGAATAACATCTGTGGTTTGTCTTGCACGGAAGTCAATGTGGGACTGAGGCAGCGTTCGAAGCTCCTGTAATACCATCTCCAGCGGTTTCCTAGTATTGGCACAGAAACAAAACACATCACATTTTTCTAATATGAATCACCTTCTTAGAAATCGATGAAGGCATACCTGTATTTTGAGACTCTGAGGGTCTGAGTGTTTTTTGTGTGTCATAAGAGGGATCTTGAACTTCTTTACAAGTGAAAAGTTGGTGGTGGTGTTTTACCTGAGGATAAAAAGAATTCTTGCAACGTGTTTTCTACCCTGCCACCTCTTTTTGGCACAAGCTTTGGAAAAATAATAGTCTAAGTAGCTATAAAGGCAGCACAGCAAAACGAAAGACCTTCGTCTCCATATTGGGCAAAACCAAGACCTGAAGGTACACCTACCCATGCGTCAGATGGAACACCTACCCATGCGTCAGATGAAATCTAGAACAATGGGAGTGAAATGCCTTCGGCATGTAGCCAAAGCAAAACACAACAGAATAAAAGCCAGACACTGTATATATTTATAAATTAGATTCTTTTCTAATCTATTACAAGATAGCTTTTCTATTTTTAACTACGTAAAATAACCTCCGTCTCAGCATTGGGATTGTGTTATCCAACTCTATGTAATAATCCAAGATCATTCACTGAACACCAACCCCAAAATGGGTGACATTCATACAGGTGTATTAATACATTTATGACAAATATATTAATACATGTAAATGTATTATTTTTCTAGACACAAACTACAAAATAAGCCCAACACATACGTTTTTAAGTTTTCACTGATTTGGTGTCATCTAAATTAATCTTAGAGGATCTAAGAAGCATGTAGAAAGCAAATGATTAAAATGCATGTTTTGAGACTAGGAAATGTTTTAATGTTCATGAGAATTAGGGGAGGGGTTCTATTAACACAAAGCTTCTGTGATGTTTAAAATAAATACATATTTCCCTGAATAGCTGTTTAATGTATTTTATATCTAGACTAGGGGCCCGGTGCACAAAAATTTGTGCACTCAGGCGGGGGGGGGGGGTCCCTCAGCCTGGCCTGTGCCCTCTCGCAGTCTGGGACCCCTCAGGGGATGTCCACCTGCTAGCATGCCTGGCCAACCTAGGTGAGGGGCTGATGGCCATTTTCAGGCTGCCCACAGCCCCTTCAGGGTTCAGGTCCCTACTGGGGTACCTGGCCAGCCTGGGTAAGGGGCTGAGGGCCGTTTTCAGGCAGCCCACAGCTCCCATTGACCCAACGTCCCAGCGAGGCTGGCTGGAATCAGGTTTCTGGGGTTTATTTATCCTCTATAATTGAAACTTTGTTACCTTGAGTGGAGGCCTAGGCAGGCAACCAAAGCCTCCTGTTTGCTTCAGCTCCGTGACTTCTATAATTGAAACATTGTTGCTTGAGCAGAGGCCCACCGGCCTAGTCAGGCAATTGCAACGGAAGCCTCCTGCTTGTTCCAGCTCCATGGCTGTCGGCCTCCATCTTAGCTGAGTTAATTTGCATACAGCTGCTCTGATTGGTTGAGAGGTGTGGCTTTGGCTGGTGGGCGTGGCTTAGGTGTCTTGGAGTTATGGTCGATTTGCATATTATGCTCTTATTAGATTAGATTACATTCACAGTGGCTTTAAAAAAAATTAGCTTGAAAATAGTGTCTTAATACTTGCTGTGTCTAAGCTACCCCTCTAAGCCTAGCTCTCCCTGCAGCAGAATTTCAGGGGAGTCTGCAGAGCTCCTGCCCCCTCCTCGCATCCTCCTCCCTCTTCCTCACCCAAGCAGAGATGACTCACCTCTCTCACAGACTTTGCTTCAAGGGATCCTGACCTAAGACATCTGTCAACGCGCGAACTCTTATTCCCATGTCGCCACTCCTCAATCCAAACTTTCCCACTTGTATCCTCTACTGCTCTTGGGCCAACATCAATGAAATCTGTGTCTGCCACCCCTTCTTCTAGAAGCTACTGTGGGTCTGCTTTTGCACTGGCTGGCTCCTCACTTTTTCCATCTGCCTCCTCCTACTCCCTCCTTTCTCCTTGCTTGGCCTTTAGTGGCAGGCATGGGCCATGGTGGCTGCTGGCAGTCAGGCCTGAAGATGTTGTTGGTCCTTTGAATGCAATATTGACTGTTCTGTCCCTTCTCAGACCTTGGCAGAGAGGGACCAGCTCATCAGATCCAAAGCAAGGCCTGGATTCAAAATGTTTTTCCTGCCCTAGCCGGTTTGGCTCAGTGGATAGAGTGTCAACCTGCAGACCAAAGGGTTCAGGGTTCGATTCCAGTCAAGGACATATACCTTGGTTGCAGGCTCCTCCCCGGCCTGGGCCCTGGTCGAGGCATGTGCAGGAGGCAACCAATCATTGTGTTTCTCTCACATCCATATGTCTCTCTGTCTTTCCCTCCCTCTGAAAATCAATTAAAAAATTAAAAGCTTTTCCTAATGTGAGCCCAGGTCTCTGAGAGAACCTTCCTTGGAAGAATGAACCTCTAGCTCCTGAGGGGCCCTGGATCTGCTCATGGCCAACCAGGACCACTTGCTGCGAGAGATCTGAAAGTCCTTGGGGAAAGGGCTCCACTTTGCTAGGTCAATGTCAGAAATCTCACAGGCCTGAGAAAACAGAGCTCATTAGGACAGGCAGCCCAGAATGACCGGGTGTGGTTAGACCATCTCAGCCAGCGGACAGAGAATGAAAAACTGTAAAGAATACACAAAGTAGGACATTTAATGTGATTATTTTTTTAAAATTGTCAGTTTTAATAGGCTCCAAATTTCCCACAAGAGCGAGATTGTCTAAGCTGTCCTACCCAAGGGAGGAGGGATGGAAAGACATCAGCAATCTTCATAGCTTGGCCTACTGGCTGCCACCCTAAAGTGGGCCGTAAAGCCCTGTGGTTGCTCCTGGATCTGTTGGCCATATTTTTCTCTCCTCTTTTTTTTCAGAGAGGAAGGGAGAAAGGGAGATAGAAACATCAGTGATGGGAGAGAATCATTGATTGGCTGCCTCTTGCATGCCCCACACTGGGGATGGAGCCTGCAACCCTGGCATGCGCCCTGACCAGGAATCAAGCCATGACCTCCTGGCTCATAGGTCAACGCTCAACCACTGAGCCATGCCAGCCAGGCCCCATTTCTTAATTTCTTCCTCTTCTTTTCTGGTAAAATGAGGCAGCAGTATCTTACCCTCCCAGCTGCAAGGAGGCAGTGAGCCAATTCATTTCTTCAACAAGCCCCAAAGCCAGATCTCTGTGGGGCAATGTTAGGAGTTAAGGTCTGCTGGCTCACAGGCCTGCCCTAGGGAGAGAAGCATCCTACTGTGGCACAAACCCCCGCCGCTCCTGACTCACTTCTGGGGTAGGAGAGGGTCAGTCCAGGCGAAGCTGGGCTGTGGTGGCCCCTTCCCTCTCGGGGAGATGGCCCGGGACGGGGTGGGGAACAGCCCTGCCCCGGCAGCAGGCACAGGAAGTGCAATGCACAAAACCTTTGGCTGAGGCTTATTTAAGGTTCCTTTTCCCTTTTCCCTCCCCGCCTTGTATATAGTTTAAACTCTCCACACTAAGTCATTCAAGCCTGGAGCCACCAGAAAAAAGAAGGCGCTGTTTGGGGGATGGCAGATGATCAAGAGTTCAGACAGCTGCGATGAAGGATTAGTTGTGGGTTTTTCTCAGGGCCTCGCTACAAACTGTGTTGTAGCTCCATGTGCAAACACTATTAAATGAGAATGTTTGCTCTGGCACCGATCCACCTCCTCCCCACAGCTCCAGCATTGAATTTTTTTTTTTTAACTGAAGGCGCTTAGGTTTACAGCTCACGTTTAAAACTTAAAAATGTTATTTCCATAAATGTTGGCAGAAACCGGCCCCTGTTTATCCCACCGGCAGTCATAATAAACCCTTTCCCACTGACAATCTAACAGATCATTTTCTGTTTGCCACCGAGTTTGGTTCAATACAATTTTTGTGCTCGTAACATTCCCTTTGCAAGAGGCCTTAAAGCAACCTTTCCGAAGGCGGCCTTAGTGGTCCACGGACCCCGTGGTTCTCCGGGATCCCAGAGATGAGGACAACAGGTTCGTGGCAGTAAATAGAAAATAGGAGACATTGCAGACAATTAGTCCCTTTTAAACCTATTCGTACACACACACAAACCTTCAGCCATTCACTGCCAATGTCTGAATATGAACAGGGGCTACAGCGGGTCACCTCAGACCTGGCCAAAGGGTGCCCCTGCCCGGGTTACCAGACCAGCGATGGGGGCTGGACAGATTCCCCCGCCCCAGCCCTTGGGGTGGGTGGCCTCCCTGAGTGGACCAGCCTGAGGACACCAAACAGAGAACCGTTTGGTGGGTCAGAGGGCAAGTGAGGTATTGTGGGCAGGTATGAAAACTTGCACAGCTCACAAATGTGTTTGTTTTTTGTTGTTGTTTTTTCCCAAAAGAGCAGACGGATGCTGAAGCCATGAGGTTCAATCCAGGAATCGTCTAGGCTCGTGTAAGAAACCCGTGCAGGGAAGCGCTGGGTGGAGGTCCCTGAGTGCAGCCCGCACACTGGGGTTTCATGCAGGCGTGGAGAAATCAGCTCACCTTTTTGTCTTTAAAGATTGGTGTTGTTTCCCTTGAAGTAAACAGTTAAATAATTCAGTTCTACAGCCTTCCACCAAAGCGAGGTGCCTACGATGTTGATCATACTATCCCTGGGGTTTCTTCCTGGGGGGGTGGCGGGGGTGGGCGGGGGCATGGTTAGGATAGGGGTGGAGGTGATTTTCAATCCCCGGTGAAAAGAGGCCAAGTTCAGAGAGTGAATGAGGACACCATCCACCACCACAACCACCCAACCCTGTGCGGAAAAACATCACCCACACAAGCTCAGCCCAGACTCAGATGCAAAGGCAGAGGCCCAAACGGAAGCTCTGCAAGCCACAGAGGTGGTGTGAGTCAGACCCCCCAGCCCAGCACTGGCCCTGTGGTGGACTCTGCATCTCCTCACACCCTGGGAAGGTCAGCTGCAGCCAGGAGCTTTGGGGGAGGCAAACAGCTGCTGGGTGCACCTCCCCCATGACTCAGGAACCCTGGGGCTGGGTGTCCACTCCCTGTGTCCCCCTCTACTTTGTAGTCCTGTCCCTATGACCCTCTTCCCCATGGACTTCAAAAGGAAGTCTCTCTGGTGGAGTAGAGAGTGGGACAAGGGAAGAAAGGAGAACCCTACATCCCATGAGCTTGGGTGCAGCAATCGATGATGCCATGAACACTGACTCCTTCGGCCATGCTGCCCCCGGGGAGCACAGACTCTGCTGATGTGGGCAAATTCAGCCAAAGCCACAGTAGTAGGTTACTGCCTAGATCTTGACATGAGGACTTCATGTAGGTAAAAAAAGGAAGTGCTCTCAGGAGAACGGAAATGGGGAAGGACAGTACCGCAAGAGAAATAAGGTTCATTATGTTCTCAGGGGCTGGAATAGTGAGATGGGAGAAAAGGAAACTAGAAAAGCAAAATTGTGTTTTCCACCACCAGTTACTCATCCTTACCCGAAAGCCCCCAAACTCGATGTCCCTTCATCCCTTTCCAGGCCATGGTGGGGACAGTCCTGTCCCCTGCCTGCATCCCCGGCGTGCCCCAACGAGACTCAGTGGCTTATCGGAGGAGGGAATAAGGTCGAATTTAAAAAGCTCAGATTCCAGAACCCCACACTCCCGTTTTCCTCCGACCTCAAAGGTGGCTCCTTGTTAGTCCTCCTGGTGCGATTCTCATTGCTCATGGGGATAAAAAATAAAAAATAAAAAGATTAAAATCCGGAAAAGCAGAAAGGTCAAAGTAGGTTTTCATCATTACCATCTTTTAGTATTTTTCTTATCTAAAAAATAGTATTGGGTTTTTCGGGGCGGGGGGGGCGCGGAATTGGAAAGACTGGTGAGAAGGATACATGTGAACACGAAGACGGGGAGTGTAAACATGGGGAAGGCAGGTGTGAAGATGGGGAGGCAGGTGCAAACACAGAGAAGGCAGGTGTAAACACAGGGGAAGCGGGTGTGGTCCCATGGAAGGCAGGTGTGGGCACGGGGAAGGCAGGCTCACCCCTTATATGTAGTGAGAGACGGAGCTTCCCTTTCATTTCATAGGGTAAAGAGAAGGCTTTGAGGTATCAGCCACTTGGGCAGTTGGGAAAAGGAAGACAAAGAATCTGTGTTTCCTGAACATCGAAGGGAAGTGTCCTTATCTCCCGGGAACTAGCTGGTCTCCTCCAGCTCCAAGAGGTCATCCACGTATTCCACCACCTCTCCCTGCAAGAGACAACAAGATGCTTCTGCTGAGTGGGTTGCCTGGCTTTAAAATGTGGGGAGCAGAGACTGTTCCCAGAGGCCACTGCCGGCCACCCGCTGGGGCCATAGCAGCCTTTCGCTCCTGCCCTTGCGCCCAGGGGACCTGGCTTCTCCCTGGGAGGGGACCTGGCTCCCTCGCCACGTGAATGTGGAGACAGATACCCCCACAGATGCCCTGTGCGAGGCGGGCAGTCCAGCCACCCTCCAAAAGACCCTGTCGGCACCCCTGTTCTGTGCCTCCTCTCACCTCTACTCTCTCCCGTTAGCTATTACCCTGCAGGAACACTTTGATCCGTTCCTTGTCTGCCTTGATCACCGGACAACAGGCCTTTTGAGACCAAGACCTCGGTTACTTTTCTGAACATTTCCTCATCGGTAACATGAGAGAGCTGTAGTGAATCTTCATGACAGAAGCATCCAGCGAAGCAGGAGTAGACGGGGGGCTTCCTCAACCTGACAAGGGCGCGATGAGACCCCGTTTCCCAGGAATATAGTGGTAGTTTTACGTCTTCTTCCATCTGGATGTCTTCTATTTATTTTTCTTTGCTAATTGCCCTGCCTAACGCCTCCACCACAATGTCAGATAGAAACGGAGAGAGTGGACACCCTGTCTTAAAAAAGTATTGGTTCAGCATTTAGTACGTTGTCAACTGGGGGGGGGGGGGGCAGGAGAGGGGCGGAGGGTGTTTTTGTTTTGTGTAGCGCCCTCTGTCAGCTGAGGAAGTCCTTCTTCTATTCCTACTTTGTTGGGTATTTTTATCATGAAGGTTCAGTGAAGCTCTCTCATATCCCAGGGAGGAAGCAACTTCAGAAAGCTTAGAGGGACTTGCAGGATGACAATATCAATATGACAAACCAACAGTCTTTCTATACACTAGCAATAAGTAATGGAAAAATAAAAATAAGAAAGCAATTCCATTCAATTAGCATCAAGAATAACAGAATTTGCTCTGGCCAGGTAGCTCAGGTGATTAGAACATCATCCTGATACACCAAGGCTGTGGGTTTGATCCCCTGACAGGGTGCATACAAGAATCAACCTACGGTCCTGGCTGGTTTTGGCTCAGTGATTATTACAGCCTCAGCCCTCGGGCTGAAGGGTCGTGAGTTTGGTTCCCGGTCAAGGGCATGTACCTCAGTTGCAGGTTCAATCCCCAGCCCCAGTCAGGAGGCAACCAGATGATGTGTATCTCTCACATCAATGTTTCTCCTCTCTCTTTCCCTATCCCCCCACTTCTTCCCTTCCTCCCACTATCAAAGTAAAAATAATAAAAATATTAAAAAAGAATGTTTATTCTCGCCCAAGCCAGTTTGGCTCAGTGGATAGTGTTGGCCTGCGGACTGAAAGGTCCCAGGTTTGATCTGGTCAAGGGCACATGCCTGGGTTATAGGCTCCATCCCCAGTGGGGGGAGGTGGGGGGTGTGCAGGAGGCAGCCAATCAATGATTAGCTCTCATCATTGATGTTTCTATCTCTCTCTCCCTCTCTGAAATCAATAAAAATGTATTTAAAAAAACAGAATGTTTATTCTTTTAAAAAAACGAATCAACACATGAATGCATCAATAAGTGGAACATCAAAAAGTCAATGTTTCTCTTTCTCTCAAATCAACGAATTTTAAAAAAAAGAAGGAAAAAAAAAGGAGAAGAAGAAAGGCTCATCAATTTCCTCTTAAAAAAAAGATGGTTGGAGGCTCCCGTGGAGGGTCCTGGAGCACCCACCGCGCTCCGCGCTCTGTGCTCCTGCAGCCTGGGTTCCTAGAAAGCCGCTCTACCCACGCCCGCGCCGACTCCCATTAAAACACACACAGACACCGTGAGTCTCAAGGTCCCCTTCTGTTTCTTATTTCAGGGATGACTCGCCTTCCAGTGATTTCAGCAGCAAAGATGTGAGTAATATTTCCTCTTAGCCAGATGTGTGCTGAACATGAAAACTTACCTCATCATCATCCATTATGTTCTCCTGAGCAAAGTCATACAGCTCTTTCTGGAGCGTCGTCACGTTGAAGAACTGAACTGCTTCCTGTTCAGACACAGACAGGGAATAGTTTACACGACCAACCGTTTACTATCAGGACCAGGAGTGGGAGGAACAGGGCATGGGGGTTCTTTGGGGGATGATGGAATTACTTAAAATGAGGTAGTGGCCATGGTTGCACAACTCTGTGAATATGCTAAAACCAGGACTTGTGCCCTTCCAAGGGTGACTTTTACTGTATTTAAATTATATCTCATTTAAAAAAACAACAGCAGCCAACCTCCAGTGAATGACTTTGTGAGTGTGTGTGTAGGTGTGAAGGAAGATGTATGACTGTGTGTGTGTGTGAGAGAGAGAGATTGTATGTGTGTGTGTGAGAGAGAGAGAAAGTGTAGGTGTGAAGGAAAGTGTGTGTGTGTGTGTATGTGTGTGAAGGAAGATGTATGAATGGCAAACCAGGACTGCATACACAAATCCCAATGAAAGTACAGGTGAAGAATAAAGATTATTTAGAAAAAACCTTTTGAATATAATGTATAATCCATGGAGTTCCCTAACACAATTTGAAGCTGAGTTGGGGATTAAACTCAGAGTAGAGATTAAATTAGTAATAGGATGGCCCATTTGTAAATGAGCCCACCACAGAACTGTTAAAAATAATAACAAAGCAGGTGTATAGGTGTAACATGGAAAATGTCCACGAATTGTTAGGAAGACAAAGCAAGCTGCAAAATAGTCTGTAAAGTGTGAGCCTGTTTCCGTAAAAATAAATAAATATGGGCTGTAGAGATGACTACATGTGCAGCTGTAAGGCAGGGGGTAAAGAGAAAGCATGGAGTGACGAAGGAACACTTACTTTCTGAGTAAAATGTTTCTGTAAAGGCTTGAAATCTGTAGAATTTTCACTGGCTTAAAAATCAGAATACAGGAGAAACAAGATGGCGGCATAGGGTAGACACCGTATATGCAACTGTGAACAACTATTTCAGAAAAACCACGAAAAGAACACACGGACACCACTCGCACCCACAGGAAGGCTGGCTGAGTGAAAATCCTACAACCAGAGAAGAGTCTGAGACTCAGAGGAGTGGCGGAAGCAAAGTACAGAGGTATGGAGGCGCGCGCACGGGCTCGGGGAAGGGCTGGTACCGGAGGTCGTGGTTCTTTTCCAAAACGGAGAGAGCCACAAGCTCCCAGCGGCTCTGAACTCCAGTTCCAGGCGAGTTTCAGAGGTCCCACAGACACCCAGAGAAGGGGGACTGACCGGCACCAGGAGGAAATCCAAAACGGGTTTCTCTCAGCGTTGCTTGCAGCAATTACCGTGGGACACAGAGACCTGGTGTCTCTCAGCACAGGGCTGAGAAGCGCCATAGCTATTTGCTCCGCCCCGCCCGGCGAACTCCCCGAGGCCCCGCCCCTCCCAAGTGCGTCAGAGGCTTCTGCAGCAACACCTCCTTAAAGATACAGGAGCCAGCCCCACCCAGTGGCCAGAGAGGGACTAACCTAAACAAAACAGATCC
>PVJC01030934.1:0-20887 GCA_004026665.1 Murina feae
CAGGGCAGGGCGGAGCAAATAGCTATGGCGCTTCTCAGCCCTGCGCTGAGAGACACCAGGTCTCTGTGTCCCACGGTAATTGCTGCAAGCAACGCTGAGAGAAACCCGCTTTGGATTTCCTCCCGGTGCCAGTCAGTCCCCCTTCTCCGGGTGTCTGGGTCCTCAGAAACTCGCCTGGAACTGGAGTTCAGAGCCGCTGAGAACTTGTGGCTCTCTCCGTTTTGGAAAAGAACTGCGTCCTCCAGAGCCAGCCCTCTCCCTGAGCCCCGTGCGTGCGCCTCTGTACCTCTGTACTTTGCTTCCACCGCTCCTTTGAGTCTCAGACTCTTTTCTAGTTGTAGGATTTTCACTCAGCCAGCTTCCTGTGGGTGCGAGTGGTGTCCGTGTGTTCTTTCCTTG
Source organism: Murina feae (assembly GCA_004026665.1). Lineage (NCBI taxonomy): Eukaryota > Metazoa > Chordata > Mammalia > Chiroptera > Vespertilionidae > Murina > Murina feae. The sequence goes on from PVJC01030934.1 coordinate 400, forward strand.
GTTTTTCTGAAATAGTTATTCACAGCTGCATTTACGGTGTTTACCTTATGCCGCCATCTTGCTGCCTCACTTTAATAACAGGCTTCCCAGTTAGCTTTTCATAGCATATAACTAAACTAATTTAAATAAAAATGTACAGCCTCGTGGAGGGCTGTGGCAATGGTTAGCACACATCGTTTTATAGGATAAGATGAAATCTGGTTTAAAAAGAACGTTTCCCAGCCCCAGAGGCTGTCTCCGCGCCCCTCCCTCGGAGCCGCTGATGGGGACTGAGTTGCTAGGAATAAAGCTGGGATTTGGAGGGGGACGGTCGGGCTCTGTGTGGGGGATCTGACCCTCCTGCAGCTCCGGGTCCCATGTTTCCACCTCCAAGCCAAACTGCTTGGAGAACTCTACCAAGTTTAAACACACCCTTTAGGAATCTCGCCTCGTTTGTTTCGGGTGGAAAAACATGTCAAAACGCTGGCTCAGCTGCCGAGATCACCCTTCTTGCTTTTCCCACGGAAGGCATGAGCTCCTGGGCCCAATGCACATGCTGGTTCGGCAGGTGCTTACTAAGCACCTACTGTGTGCCTGGTGTCCTGCCTTGCACGGTGGTGCCAGGGGAGAGCTGGGGGACTTGCCTTCACCTCACACTTCAGTCTCCTCGTTCGTGGGGTTAATAGACTCAGGTGGCTAGAGCAGTAGCAGAGTGCACACAGTAGGCGCTAAGAAATGCGGGCTCCCTTCCCCTAGCACTAGTGTACAGGTGCCGTGTGAGGTATGTTCTCCCCTCTCGTGGGTGTGCACCTGAAGTGGAAACGCTGGGTCATATGGTGACACTGTGTTTCACCGTTTTCCACAGCGGCTGCCCCAGTGCATTCTCGCCATCAGGGAACCAAGGCTCCGGCTTCCACCGTCCCCCCCGCCCCCCGACACTTGCTGTTCTCTTTGGGATCCATGTTCAGTGCGTGTGCATCTCCATGTGGTTTCTATAGGCGATTCCCTCGTGACTCATGGCGTCAAGCATCTTGTACTTCTTCGCCGTCACCTCTTGGCTCTGGGGACTGAAGCCTCAGTTCCCTCATCTGTAAAATGGGGGCAAAGACATGCTCTGAGGTGCTGACGCAGGCTGTCCATCCAGCAAACGTTTGCTGCTGGAAGTTGCAGGCTGGGTTTGGAGTCCCTCCTCTGAAGGCTGGTGGGAGGGAGGGATGTGGAGAAAGATGGAAATCTCAGCGTCTCTGCAAGTTCCAAACCCGTTTAGAAAGGGATGCCATCACCAGACACTGGGCCAGCCCGGAGTGACTCCTCCCCAGCCTTGAAGCTCTGCTCTCGTGGGCAGGCCAGGGGACCCGGTCACGTCCACACGGCCCCAGAGGTGAGTGTCCAGGGCACAGGCTCCGTGAAGATGCGCCCAGCCCATCATCTGAGTTCCTGGTCAGGAGACCCTGTGCATTTTTCTTACCTCCTCCCCTTGGCTGCTCCCGAGGGGGCTGGTGCTGCGCTTCCTGGAACTGCAAGCTTGCGTCTATGGTGGAGAGCCCTGGACAGAGGCCAGGAGCATCCTCCCGTGGGGCTGGGTGGAGCCTGGGGCCCTCGGAGGTGCTGATGGTCAGGCTGATTGTGTAGAGTAACCTGAGCCAGCGTCAGGCGGGCGTCCAGGGAGCGGATCAGCTCATCACAGCTGGGAAATGCATCCACCTCCACACAGCTCTCGTCAGGCCCCAGGGACGCAATTCCGTTCTGCTCTGGAGCCAGTGGGAGAAACGGGAGAGGCCACCCCGAGGGCCCTGGTATTCTGCTGAGCCTCAAATCCAGGAATGACAGGTCCTGTCCAAGGGTGACCCCAGGCTCAGGCTGGGCATGGACGCTGCCTCAGCAGGAGTCCCTGGCTCTTCCCTCATCCTGTCACTGCGTCCCAGCCCTCCGGGCAGCAGGTGAGAGGCGGGCAGGAGGCATGGCGGGGCTCAGACTGCCCGGCCTTGGCATTCGCGCTCTGCCACCTGGTGCTGTGGGATCGTCGCAAGTCATGCAATCGCTCTGGGCCTCTGACGCTACCAATAGGATGGCTGCCCCGGGGGGCTGAAATGCTACAGTAGGACCTTCCCCATAGCCTGGGCCCAAGAGGCTTCGCCCTCAAGGGCCCCCCAGCTTCTTACCTCCTGCCGGCCTCCTCTCCCCCTGCAGAGGCTGGCCTGGACGGCCTGGTATTAGATCCCGGGGTCTGCTGGAACGACCACAGACTTGGGGTCTGAAGCCACAAGAATTATTCTCTCACAGCTCTGGGGGCCCGGAGTCTGGAACTAGTGTCACTGGGCCAAAGTCGAGGTGTCAGCATGGTCATGATCCTCGGCGGGAATGCATCCCTGCCCCTTCCAGCATCTGCTGCTCAGGCGCTCCTGTCTCCTGCCTCCCATCTGCCTCTGTGGCCGCACCGCCCTCTCCCCTTCGTCGGCAAACCTCTGCCTGCTTCTCCTATGAGCGCACATGTGATGGCCTTTAGGGCCCCCCGGACAACCCCGCAGAATCTCCCTGTCATGAGACCCTTCATCTAATCACATCTGGGAACATTCAAAGGGCCCAGGGATGAGGGGCCACCCGTGAGCCCGCTATAGGCACCAACTCCGGATTCCCCAGAGAAGTGGTAGCACCCCCTCCCCCACCCCAGGGTCTAGCTGGGGACCTAAGGAAAATAGCCACGGGTCTCAGGAACCCCCCTCAGATGGCTTTGCCCCAAGAGAGAGCTGGCGCCCTCCTTGCCTGTGACCCCTGCCCTTCTCCCGCCCTCCCCCCTGCTCCTCCACTCCTGCTTCTCCGTCTCCGTGCCTTGCAGACTTCTCTCTCGATAGGGAAAGAGAAACCCCTTTCATGGGTGAGACCTGGATCCCAAGTCTCCAGAAGGACCCAGTCTAAGCTGGGCATCCCAGAGTGCCAGGGTCCTGGCCTCAGTTAGGGGCTATGACCTCTGCTTCCCAAGGAACAGCCACTGAGGTCCCACAGAAGCCAGGGGTGCCCAGGGGAGGAGCCACTCGGCTCAGAGGAGATGCCGGACACGAATTAGTTCCCAAGCCTCCCATCTTCCAGGCCTCAGTTTCCCCAGCAGTGAGAGGAGCCCGTCTAGAGCAGGTGTGTAAAGACCTTCCGGGTGAAGAAACCACGCGAGCAATCGCTCAGCCACCCACTGTGTCCCAAGCACCTGCTGTGGGTCAGGCCGCAGCTGGGTCCTGCGGCACAGAGGACAGCCTGCCCCAGCGATGGACAATGAGAACCCAGCGAGTGTGTGCTGGGAGAGTGAGGAGGGATAGGCAAGGAAGGCTTCCTGGAGGAGGTGACCCCAAGCCAGGTCTGAGGTGTGAGTGGGAGGTGACAAGGAAGGGAAAGGTCTTCCCGATCCCAGGGCCCGGGGAGACGCTGTAGCATGTGCCTGGTGGAGACAGCCTTGCACGTGAGCCTGCCTGTTCCGGACAGCCCTTCAAGGGAAGCCCGCCGAGTGAAGGCGCTGGGAGCCCTGTCCCAGCAGCAGAGGCAGCAGCACCATTTAGTCAACCCGTCATTCGCCACCCACTGACACTCAGAGGGGGAGAGGGGTCAGACAGACAACAGACAAGATAAATAATCAGAGTGCGTGCATTGGTGATGAGGGCAATAAGGATGGAGGGTAGTGAATCGGGGGGGAGAGAGAGTGTGCTGTGGAGAGAGACCAGGAAAGTGTCCCTGAGGAGGTGACACTGGAGAAGGACCTACAGGACAGCTGAGGGAAGGTGTTCCTGGCAGAAGAAACAGCAGGTGCAAAGGCCCGGGGGTGGGAGTGCCAAGTCTTCTCAGAGAACACCAGCAGGTCACGTTGGGCAGAGCAAAGGGGAGAGTAGGACAGGCGCTCAGAGAAGGTTGTGAAGGGCCTTGTTGCAGTCCCGGCGGGGACATGGGCTCTGACCCTGGGTGAGTTGGCGTTGACCTTGAATGAGAAGCCTTTGACCTTGAGCGAGATGGACCAGGGGAGGGTCTTGAGCAGCGGAGGGCTGCGATCTCGTTTGGGTTTTGCTAGCAAGGTAGCAAGTGGGGATGTTAATTTCCAGTGATTCCCAGGGTCAGAAGGTAAGAGACGCCGCACCCACGGCCTCCTCGCCCACTGCGTCGTTGTGCTGGAGTCGTTACCCACAGCGTCCCAGGCAGAGCTGCCCAGAGGCCCCGTGAATGGACCAGCGATGTTTAAAATGCCGTCCAACCAGCCCTGTTGGTTCCGATGTGCCAGGAGTGCCGGCTCTTTGCCTGGAGACAGTGCAGACAGCGCAGCCTCCAGGAGAGGTGTGTCTCCTATGTACCTGGAAAGACCCTCCTGGCTTCAAGGCTTTTGTTCCTCATGATCCCGCCGCAAGGTCTCGGACCAAGGAGCACACACAGTCCCTCACTCATAACTCGTGTGGTCAACACAGGGCATCTGAATTTCAGAGCAACAGCAGGTACATTTTTAGTGTCAGTGTAACCCAGATGCCCCGACCCCCAGGAGCACCTCTGAGGATGCCGCCCGCCCCAGCACCTCCCTGAGCACTGTGGTTGGAGCCAGAGAGAGTGGGTCAGGTGCCCCAGGCTCAGGGCCACAGAAGGGGTCTGGTGCTGCTGGTGCAGAGGCTGCCTGGGGGGAAGGGGGACTCAGGCCAAGGGGAGGCTCACTTCTCAGGGAAGGGGTGCCTGCATTAGGGCAGGGCCACTCTGGGCTCCCTGCTCTGGGCCTCTGGTGCCCAGACCCAAACCCTCATTGGCTGGTGAATGGCAGGTTGCCAACTGCAAAGGTACATGTTCTCCCCTTGGTTTTCCTGGCCCCTTAAGAAAGTAATTTACAGCTCGGCCTGTGTGGCTCAGTGGTTGTACATTGCCCTGTGAATCAGGAGGTCAGAGTTTGATTCCTGGCCAGGGCACATGCTTGGGTTGTGGGCTCCATCCCCAGGGTGGGGCGTGTAGGTGGCAGCTGATCAGTGACTTTCTCTCATTATTGACGTTTCTATCTCTCTCTCCCTTTCCCTGCCTCTGAAATCAATAAAAAGAAAAAGGAAAAGAAGAAAGTAATTTATGGTTCTGAGGAAACGGGGTCAGTGGGAGGCAATGGATGGGGCGGCCTGACTCCCCACGGAATCAGCTGCTGCCTTTTAAAAACACACATTTTTAAGAAGCACACATTTTAAAACCAGCTGGGCTTTTTGTGTTTTTGTTTGTCTTTTATATATATTTTTGTTGATTTTTTTTTTTACAGAGAGGAAGGGAGAGGAATAGAGAGTTAGCAACATCAATCAGCTGCCTCCTGCACACCTCCCACTGGGGATGTGCTCGCAACCAAGGTACATGCCCTTGACCGGAATCGAACCCAGGACACTTCAGTCTGCAGACCGATGCTCCATCCACTGAGCCAAACCGATCAGGGCTTGTCTTTTAATAGGGAAGCCTGTAAAAGGAAAGGAACCCTGATCTGTGTGGGTAACTTGCAGAACCACTGCAGGAAGCTGAAGGCAGGCCGTGCCGGGAGGAGCGGGGCTTTGGTGCGAGGTGGCCCTGCCACGGGTGGGCGAGTGGCTGCACCTGGCCGGCCGCGGTGTCCCTGTCTGTACCCGAGGCCCCTCAGCATGGCCGTGAGGGGAAGCAGGGAAGGAGGCACAGGGGGCACGGGACACGTGGCGGGGATTCTGCCTGCAAAGACCTATGGTGTTGCTGTCTTGACTCCCAGGAAACGCACCCATTCCCTTTCCTTCCCCCCCCACCCCCACCCCCGCCCACACACACACACACACACACACCGGCCCTTTCCAGCTACTCCCGCTCATCTCAGCCCAGGGCCCTGGCGTCCCTGACACTCAGCGAGTGGGACCCTCAGGGAGAATCCCCCGTTGGGGTTAAACCTGAGCCAGTCAGCCTGGCACACAGAGGCCTCCCTGGGTGGTCTGACCCCGCTGGCCATCCCAGGCTCCCTGCCCAGCCCTCAGCACCCGCCTCCCTACACCCGCACCCCAAGTACAGCCAGGCAGATTCCGGTCAGGGCTCAACACAAGCTTCTGCCCTGTGGTCCCTCTTCCCGGAAGAATTCATCGTTCCCAGCAAAACCTCCTCCTCTCCCGCCCTCGCCCTTCCCACCAGGGGAGGGTCTCCTCTCTGCCTCTCCGTTGCTCCTTGTCCCCTCACCAGATGGTGACTGTCTTGAGGGTGGAGTCCACGCCTGAGTCACCGCCGTGCCCAGCACCTGGCACATAGTAGGTGCTCAGCAATTGGTCTTGTCGTTCCTGTGACGTTGCTGGTCGTGTTCCTCCGGTGGCCTGACTGAGCGCTCAGGCTGAGCGCTGGCTGCAAGGCCCTGCTGCGTGCTGTTTCTCTTCCCCGACGCCGTCCGCGAGGTCTCATCGTCACTCCCATTTCTTTTCTTTTTTTAAATATTTTTTATTGATTTTTTACAGAGAGGAAGGGAGAGGGATAGAGAGCTAGAAACATCGATGAGAGAGAAATATCTATCAGCTGCCTCCTGCACACTCCCTATTGGGGATGTGCCTGCAACCAAGGTACACACCCTTGACCGGAATCGAACCTGGGACCCTTGAGTCTGAAGGCCGATGCTCTATCCACTGAGCCAAACCGGTTAGGGTGTCGCTCCCATTTCATGGACAAGAAAACTGAGGCCCGGGGGGTGGGGGTGGGCAGGTGAGCCATCACACAGCTAGTCCAGGGAGGAGTGTGGGTTCAAGGGCAGACCTGCCAGGCCACAAAACCAGAGGGCTATCCATTAACACCCCCACTCCGCTCTGTCTGAACCCTCCTTGGCCCGGCCCTCCATCCCTGGAGGCTCATGGATGAATCCTTTCCCCGCCCTGCGCCTCAGTTTCCTGATGTGTGAGATGGGGGTTGCCGTTGACAGTCTCTAAAGGCCTCACCCCTGGGGGTGGGGGTGGAGACACAAGACATCTCTGCGCCCTGGAATGCCAGCCACTAAAGGCGCCCATGTGTCCCGGCACTAGGTTCCTCCCTTCCTGTGTCTGGCTGAGGCGGCACCAGCTTGGCGGGGTCTCCTCACCCCTGCTCCCTGCTTCCCCCCGAGGCGGCACCCATGACGCTTGGAGACCAGAGACTGAGGGAGCCCTGTGACGCCCAGGGACCTCTGTCAGGCCGCTGGAGGGCCCAACTCAGCTCCCAGACCTGCCTGCTGTCCGGCTCTGGGTGCTGGAGAGGGAGGGACCCTGGGCTCCCTTGGGGGACCTTGCGTCTTTGTTTTCTGCTTTCGATGTCCACTGCATGGGCTATAAAGCTGGAGGCAGAGGTCTGGGGCGCACACACGAATCCACGTCTTCCAGGTCCTGGTTAGAGGACAGATGGGTCAGCTGGGCATCAACACGGGACAGGGAGCCCCGACGAGCCACTCGCCAGCCGAGTGGGCCTGTTTCCTCACCTTGGACGTGGCACAGGGGTACCGGCCCCAGGAAGTGGGGCACGTGGGAGCTGATGCCTCCTGACCGCAGTGCTCCCCTTGTCCGCCTCCCCTCTCTCCTCCCCCCAGCAGGCACCGGCCGCTGGAGCCCATGCAGAGCTACAGGAGGGGACAGGTGGCCACAGGAAAAGCTGTAAATCTCACCGGCCACCATCCCGCCGGTGGCTGGTGGTATATCTCCCTTCCCTGAGAAGGAGGTCCCGCTGCCGTCCCCCCCACCCCCTCCCCCAGCTGGGACAGCAGGCCTTTGTGCTTTGGGGAAATGGAGATGGAACTCGGAACGGCCAGCCAGGTGTTGGCTCCTTATCTTTCCTGGCAGAGCCCGGCCCCTGGGCCCAGGCCCGCTGGCAACCGAGCGGAGGCGTGAATAATAGAAGGGCTGGCACGGGCTCCCGGCTGTGTTGGGAGCTGAGGGGAGGGACCACAGGGCTAAACCTCAGGGCAGCTTCAGATGGCTCTGGATCCTAGAGGCCCAGGTGCGCTTGGCTGGGCTGATGCCTCTCAGAAAGGCAAGGTGCCTGCATCTGCCTCGCTGTAAAGGTCCTGGGCTCACACCTCAGGTCTCACAAGCTGTGTGTCCTTGGGCAAGACCCCTAACCTCTCTGAGCCCTCATTTCCTCACCTATGACATCCCTACCCACCTCTCTTGATGGTTTTGGGGCCAGCATCCTCCCCTCCTGGACCACCTTCTTTCCCGGGCTGATGGAGGTGCTGGTCCCCCCCCCACACACACACACACACAAAAAAGCTTTCGAGACTCCAGTTCTAATTGACAGTGATGCTGATTGGCAGCTCTCTTCCTGACCCTGTGCTGGGTGGGGTGGGGAAACAGATGTGTGTCTGCTGGCCAAGGAGAGGCCTCCAGGGGGAGGTGCGCCTGAAGGAGGGTACAGGGTAGGAGCCAGGCCCTAGGCCAAGGGTCCACACAGGCAAAGGCTGTTTCGCAGATGGGAAACTGAGGCTCAGAGAGCTCAGGTGACCTTCCCAAGGCCACCACCCCCCGCCATGATGTGCTCAGTGAGGGACAGCGTCTTGCCCCTGGGATGACTCCGCCATTGGGTGTTGACCTATGAACCAGGGGGTCACTGTTCGATTTCCCGTCAGGGCACATGCCCGGGCTGCGGGCTCAACCTCTGATGGGGGCAGTGCAGGAGGCAGCTGATCAATGATTCTCTTATCATTGATGTTTCTATCTCTCCCTTCCTCTCCCTTTGACTTCCTCCCTGAAGTCAATAAAAATATATTGGAAGGAAGGAAGGGAGGGAGGGAGGGAGGGAGGAAGGAAGAAAGGAAGAAAGGAAAGAAGGAAGGAAAGAAGGAAGGAAGGGAGGAAGGGAGGAAAGAACAGGGGCCTAGGAGTGGCGTTATCTGGGTGAGGTCAGCACGTGGGCCCCAGGAGGGGGCAGTGAGGATCCCCTGTGCTTTTTTAGGTGGCACCTCCTATGGCTTTGGGCGTGGGGAGTGTTGACCGATATGAGTCACCTCTGACTTAGGGTGGGTCTCCCTCCGTGCAGGGGGACTCGGGCCAGGAACTCGAGCAGGGGTGGGGCGTCGGGGAGCAGGGCTCAGGGTGGGACCCGCTGATCAATCAGGAAAGTATCAGGGTGGCAGCCCTGCCCTGCCCTGCCCTGCCGATGCAGGAGGCAGGAGGCGGAGGGCTGGCCACCAAGGCCCTTCGTCCTGCTGGGCTGGGTGTCACTGCCTGGCTCGGGTGCAGGCAGCAGAGGGAGGCCTCTGGCTGGGCTTCCCCTGGTCAGCAGCCTCGGTGCAGCTCCTGGGCGTTCCCGGCAAACTCCTCTTCCTTTAGAACCTGAACTTCAGATCACAGGGTGGGGGTTCTGAGCTGCGCGAAGCTCTGAGCCTGTCCTTACAGAGCGCCCCTAGGGGAGGAGCCCCCCACAACGACACATTCCTGAGCCCTACGTAGGCCGCGGAATCTGGGGCTTCCCGTGTGCTTCACACGCCCCCGTCTCAGGCACCTTCTAGAACGTTCACTTAACACCCAATCACGTCCACTTTCTCCACCCCCACCCCCACGGTCCTCACACAGGCCTGCATCCCACAAGGGCACATGCACCGCGTCTGTGTGCACTCACACCCATGCTCCCAGGATCACGTGGGCTCTGTTACCCACACAGACACGCAGACAGACAGACACACGCAGGCCGGTCGCACGATTTGCAGGGCCCTGTGCATAACGTTGAGAATGTCATGCACATTTTGAGGTGGTAGCAGCAGAACATTGAACCTGGCATGGGCCTGTGTGACAGCAGAGGTCACGCCTGAACAAAGAGGACAGTCGGGTCACACATCCCGGGACCCTCGGGGGTGGCCTTGCCCACCGTGTGTGCCCGCACAGGCTCAGGGGCACACTCCCATGGGTGGCATGTCTTTGAGGAGGACTGTTTATCGGGACGAGGAAGTGGGCTGGTGAGTGTCTAATTGGCACAGAGTTGAGTCATGTGTGAATTGCTTGTACGCAAGAAGCACCAGATGGAGTCTGAAGTGAATCAGTGTCTTGGGTTGCCTGAGTAACATTTTGGTTGGGTTCTGACTAGTCTGGGAAAGCTTTTCAGCTCCCCCACTCCCACCCAAATCCACACGAAACCGGCACTGACTTCATAGTCCAAACGCCACGAAGTTCACTGTACGGAGTTCTGTGGACAGACTTCTCTACCTGACAAATTCCGACGCGTGGGGCACCGTTCCTACTTAGGACGGAGAAGAGGAATTTTCACACTCATTGAGCACCTACTATGTGCCGGCCCCTGGACTGCAAAACATGTGATGTGCACCACTGTTTGTAAGTGCCACGGACAGTGCCTGGTATATAGCAGGTGCTTAGTGCTGTATTTCATCAGAGCCCAGGATCCCACTGGCTGTGAGAGGCCCACCCTCTTCTGGCCACCAAGGAAGAGGAAACACTGCCAGGCAACCCAGACCCCAGCCAAGGCACTGAGAAGGGGCCACACTCATATCAGAGGTGCTGGAAGGAGGCATCAGCCTACCCAGTCAACAGATGGGAAGATTGAGGCCAAAAGAGAGTAAAAACCAGCCAACTGGCGTTTTGGCTCTTGCAATTATGTCATCTGAGGCGCGGGAGGGCTGATGACTGAGTTCCACCCACTGTGTGTGCAGGGTTGCTTTGAGGAAGGACACCTGCCTCAGTTTCCCTGGAATGCTGCTGGTGTGGCCCCCCCTTATGCAGCCTGGAGGCTTAGGGGTTCCCGAGGGTGGAGGCGTCCTTCTCTGCACTTCCCCACATTTGACCAAAGGCAGGCGCAGGCGGGAGCGTTTTCTTCAAAGCGAGGCGTAGAGATTGGAGTAATGTTGAGGCCTGGAGGCCTGCGCTGAACCCTGGACCTCCTCTCAGGCAATAATTCATTATGTGAGGATTTTTCACAGCCAGCAACTGGCCTTGGAAGGCAATGAGCTCATGAATATGCATAGGCTCATCCTCATAAATGATGCATCGGATACGGGGCTTCCCGGGGAGGCTAGCAGGGCTGGAATGGCTCAGTCCTGCGACAGAAGGCTCGTGCACAAGGGCTTCTCATAAAGCACACATCCCTGTCGCCCTCCCTCCTGTCACAGCGACCGCGGAGTGTGGCTCAGGCTCCTTCGCACTCGGGACTCTGGTGCTCGGAGCACCTGGGTCTCCCTGGCCGTGCAGTGTGGGTGCGCCTGCGGGGCGACGGGCAGCTAGTTCAGGTCCTGCAGCGGGAAAGCTGACGCCCAGATGTGGGATTCACGTGGTTAGATTTCGGCTCATGTTCCTCCGAACTGGAGCCTACTCAGGTCCGGGTGGCCCTGACATCACCCAACAAGCACTGGGCAGGGAGTGAGGGTGAGGCCCAGGTTCCAGAAGGAGGGGGAGGGAGGGATCCTGTTCGACCCACCACAGGTGTAGGGCCAGCAAGGGGCGCCCAGAGGTGCCGCCGGGCACACAAGGGGCGTGCCAGTCAGGGTTGCGGGTCCCTGCAGGGCCTGCTTGGCTGGAGGTGGCCTCTCCCCAGGGGCCATCCCTCCTCCTGGCCAGATGCTGCCACACCTGCCCACCTTCCTGGTCTCACTGGTTCTCGGGGGCCCAGCGCTCCCTGCAGCCACGCCTCAGCCCACCTTGCGTGCGGCGGGGACCACTTCTCTGTGTGTGTCCTGTGACTGCTATGCCAGCCTCCCTTCCTCCATCCCCCGCAGCCCAGACGGGGATCCGTGCGTGTCTTACAGACCGGGCTGCAGCCGGGGAGGGGGCCCTGAGAGCGTGGAGCGTGTCGCCTAAGCTCAGTCACTGTCCACAGCGGAGCCGCACCCGCCTCACCTACCGCGGGGCCCGCGGAGCCGCCTCAGACACCGCGAATCCTCACAGTCAGGAGCGAGGGGCCAGGCTGCACGCACCCCTTCAAAGAGCACCCAGAGGCGTGCAGGAGGAAGGCGACCAGACGTCCCGCTTTTTAACAATTTGTCCCGCGTCCCAACGCGTTTAAAAAAAGTCCCGACTTTTGGAAAGAGACATATGTACTACTCTTCGTAATATTTTAAGTATATATATATAAAAAAAAGAACCCCGCCCCCCCCGGTCACTGGTGTTCAGCTTTACCAATGTTAAAATCTGGTCATCTTATGTAAGAAGCAACACTCTGCAGAAAAGGCTCCCGGAGGAGGAGAGACCCATGGAATCAGCTGCGGTGGCGCCACGAGAGCCCAGCGCCGCGGTTCTGACCCAGCTGCCTGACCCAGCCGCCCATACGAGGGCATCTCCCATGTCCCCCATTCTCCCCCTGACCGTGTCCCATGCGGTCCTCACGTTGCTGCGTCAGCTCCCCCAGCATCACGCGTGGACCATTCCTTACCTCGGGCATCGCTGTGCGGGACTTGTACATCACTGTTCGAGGGAAATGACTTGCGACCATCTGCTCACTTACTCCTGAGGTCACGGTACCAGGGGAGAGCACCTATGGACCCCTCCTCCACGCAGCCGGCCTCCTACGGCACACGGCACACTTTTCTTCTCGCTGGGAGGGCTCAAGCCCCAAACCCAGGCTGCCAGCCGCCAGCATTAATCACGGTCTCATCAAGTTCGCACCTCCCGGGCTGGACGGTCCCCATTCTGGCCTCCCCGGCCCCATCGCAGGCTGAGCAAACCTGGACACTTTGCCCTCAGCCAGGGCCGAGCTGGGATCGCCTCCCACGGGTGCCTGCGTGTGCATTTCGCTCTCTGCTGCCCGAGGGCCACAGAAATGACCCAGGCCGGGCCCTGGGGGAGCCACAGCCAGGTGGGGAGGAGTCAGAAGCCCTTGTTGGAACCCCGGATGTCCACCGAGGCTGTGAAACCCTTTCTGTGTTTGAAGAGCTTTCCAAAGGTCAACTCACTCGATCCTCACCGCACTCCTGGGGCACCATGATGTTCCCCACTTTACCGTCGAGGAGACTGAGGCTCACAGAGGCTGAGAGTCACATCGCTTTCACGGCAGAGTCAGGATCTGAACTCAGGCCCTCTGGCTCCAGGGTCCATCATGGAAACCACCTCGCTCCTGTGGGCTCTGTGGAGCCAACGTCAGTCCACCTCTCTGCCCTTCCCGTGGCTGGCACAGGGCCTTCCTGGGGAAGTGCTCCAGCCGTGTTCGTTGAATGGAGGACTGTTGGCCCGGTATGCAGCTTGTGGATAACACTGCAGATAACCAGGGCATCGCCGTGGGGGCGGGGTGGAGGCTGACAAACAGACCAGCACCGTCACCGATGGATTTGGATCCCAAGGCACCGCATCCTGCTTCAAAGGGCTACACCCGGGTGGAGTGCGTGGCCTTGCAGACAGGGGGAGAGGAGGGAGGGGTCGGCAAGCTTCCTGCAGGGTCTCTAGCGGAGGTGCTGCTGGAGAAAAGGAGGAGGAGGCTGATGGGGGAAGAAGGGAGAGAGGCCGCACCCGCATCACAGCCCGGGTGCAGAGCAGAAGAAGCAGGGGACCCCACGAGGCCCGCAGAACCACGCCCGCATGGTGAGCCATGGACTCAACTTTCGGACAGACCTTAGGCTTGGCCAGGAGTAAGTCCGAGTCCGCGTTCAGGGACCCCTAAACCACTGCCTTGCCCAATCCTCAAACTTTTATTGTAAAAAAAAAAATAAATTAATAAAGTTTTTATTGTGATAAAATACACATGGAAAATTTACCATTTCTTTTTCAGATATATTTTTTATTGACTTCAGAGAGGAAAGGAGAGGGAGAGAGAGATAGAAACATCAGTGATGAGAGAATCCTTGATCGGCTGCCTCCTGCACGCCCCACGCTGGGGGTTGAGCCCACAACCTGGGCCTGTGCCCTGACCAGGAATCGAACCACAACCTCCTGGTTCACAGGTGGATGCTCAACCACCCAGCCACTGCAGACGGGCCCACGATGACCATGTGTAAGTGTACAGTTCGGTGGCATGGAGCACATCCACACTGCTGTGCCACCTTCACCACCATCCTCTGCAAAGAAACACTTTTCACCTTGTCAACGAGAAACCCTGTCCCCATTCAACACTCAGGCCCCTCCCCTTTCCCCAGCCCCCGGTATCCGCCATCCTGCTTTCTGACTGCTCTAGGGACCCCACGTAAGTGGAATCATTCAGTATTTCTCTTTCTGTGACTGGCTGCGTTCCCATCGCATCACGCCCTCAAGATTTATCCGCGCTGTGCGTGTGTCAGAATTTCCTTCCTTTTGAAGTCTGAGTAATATTCCATTGTGTGGAGGGAGCGCCTTTTGTTTATGTAGCCAGCTGTCCATGGACACGCGGTCTGTTTCCGCGTTTCGGCGACCGTACATAACGTTGCTATGAACACGGGCTGTGCCACGGTCTGTCTGAGCCCCTGCTCTCCACCGCTTTGAGTGTCTAGCCAGAAGTGGGGTTGCTGGATCCAACGGTAATTCTGTTTCTGTGGTGTGATTTGTTCTTTTCCGAGGAACTCAATCACTATTTTTTAATCACACCTAGATTAACTCACAGTTTCAGGGAAACTTACCAATGACAGGGTAAGCCAGGCATCGCATTCTCACATCACTTAGTGTGTGATGAATGGCGCCATCGTTCTCAGCTTAGAAACCGGTTTGAACTCTTCACCGTTGCAATGCTATTGGGCAATGTTGCAGATCCACCAGAATCAACACCAGTAATTTGTTCCACTTGGCAAGGAAAAATGTTTAAAATCGAGCGAAGCCAGCAGATATCCACAACCCCGTGTTGCCAAGCAGCAGTCATGCTCATAAATGGCCAGTGCTTTTCTTGAGAAAAGGAGAGACGGGGCTTGGCACGCAGACAGCGGGTCTGCCGCTAATGGAACGCGGCTGGCCGCTGGGCGTCTGTAGGAAGCAAAGTGCCATCCATCATCACGGACTGTGCGCTTGGAAAACGCAGCAAGTCCACTGGGAGTCACGGTTTTCCAAGGACCCTTGTGCTGGTTCTGCTGATTCATATTCCCATCATTCCTTCCCTGCATAATATTTTCCCATCGTCATGGCGACGGTGTGAGAAGAGGGCGTAGTGGGAAACTTCAGGGTTTATTCTTATTTCGCAGAACGGAGGTTGGACTTCTGCTGAAGGGTGAGCTGTGTGTTCCTAGTTTACAGGGAAGAGCTGGGTTCCACCCGGCAGCGTTTACTCTCCGAGCGAGCGGGGACCGGGGAACGAGGCGGTGGGCAGCGGGTCCTAGCTCTGGCACTTTCTAGCTGGTTCTGGCACTTTCCACCTGTTGACCGTGGGCAAGACTCTACTTCCGTTAGCCTCTGTTCTTTTCCCTGTGAGATGAGACGGACAATGGGAACTGGGATTCTCTGTGGACCTGATTGAGGAACTGCAGGATGTTTACGAATTGTAAAACCGTGTCCCCTTTCAGAAAAAATCACGCACAGAAAACAATCGCACAGCCCGGTAGGTAGTCCCGGGCAAGGTGCCATTGCAGGCGCGTGGGCTCACATTATGTTGGTTGTCTCCTCATGGCCTCCCCCGGCCTCTCATCCACACACACACATCTGTGACCCGGAGGCAAGAAATTTACTTTGTATTTATCCCAAACCTCCCAGGTTGCCCAGCTCATTAGGTCCCTCGGAACAGGCCTCCAGAGGCTCTTGAATTCAAAGGTGAATCCAGCCCATATTTGCCGGGTCCCGTTTGCACCAGGCTGCGGGGTCACATAGATAACCCAGGGACGGGCCTCAGTCACCTGATTCTGAGACCTGCCTCCGGTTTCCTGGGGGTGAGGGACAGAGAGCAGCACGCTGACTTTCAAGGGCATCAGAGTGAGATGCCCTTTAAACCTTATCTCAGAGACCTTCGGGAGCAGAGGGGTGTCTCAGAGCTGGAGACGTGCGGTCATCACATTGTCCACTTTAAGTGAACTTCTCGGAGGGCAGAGGTGATGCGGAGGAGGGAGAGTTCCAGGGAGCAGCTACCCGAGTCCCAGGGTGATGTCTGAGCTGGAGGGTGAAGGACCACGGCGTTGACAGAGCTCGATGCCATTCAAGGAGCTCAGTAATTCCACGTGGCTGGAGTGTAGATAAGAGAGGAGGCGGAGAGAAGTCAGACAGGCCTCGGGCCAGGAATGTCCACATACTACAGCACCTGACTGGCAGGCACACAGAGAATCCGCACTTTAATTGTGTGCACGCACAACAGACAGCTGGTTCAAGGGGGGGCGGACCCCCAATGCTGCTTGTGTCTTTTTTGTCAGCAGTTTGGGGCTCCAGGATGACCCCAGCTGGCATTGGTTCGTGGTTTGGGCATCGAGTTAAGACAGCCAAGTGCTGCAGACCCCCCACATCGAGGGAAGCCTTGCTGCTGCTCCCGCCTCAGCCGGCCTCTGGAGACTCGAATTTGCCCGGGTCTTGCCTGCCTGGGAAGCAGAGGGGGAGCAGCATGAAGCATCACTGGCAAGGCAGCCAGGCAGGGGTTTGCAGCACGCTGGGCACTTGGGGCGCTGGTGGGGGGGTGTCAGCATGCAGACAGCATTGCCTGATCTGCAGGTGGCACCCTATACACCTTGGGGGACACTTGACCCACGAGCAGGTCCTCTTGTGGGAAGAACTCATTCCCAAGATGTCAAGGAAAGTGCCGTCCTCCAGGGCGTGGCTCTGGCCCCGGGCCGCGCAGAGACAGCAGCAGGTGCAGGCCCGGGGCCACCTGCAGAGGCGGCCCCTTCGAAGGTGGGGCGTGCACTCGAGCTCCACAACGCTCATCTTCAGGGCTCAGCGCTGGCCCCAGGCCTCAGTAAGCGCGGCCTCCCGGCAGTGGGCAGACACACAGTGCTTCTCTCACTTCTGGGGCTTCTCTCTATCCCTGGCCATGCATTGAGCTCAGCTTCCTTGGTTACTGTGCTCAGTGTGATGTCACCTCTAGCGAGCGGGGTGCTAATTGTGTGCACGGCTCCACACTCACCCATCCCATCCTTCAGTACCTCTGTCTGGACCAAGGACGGGCCATCTGCGTTTCAGCATTTGGTCAGGTGTCATGATGCCCTCTGGACACACCTGCCTTTAATGGCCAGGTTTTCTCAGGAGATTACACTGGGGACGCTCAATGTAAATGTGGGGAAAATTACTCCGAGGCCGCATCTCCCAGAGCAGCCAGCTAAGAAGAGGGGAGATGAGCAAGCCCCCAAGTCCCCTTTATTCCGTGACTGCCTCCTCTCTCCCTTTGCCTGGGAATAGAAAGGGAGGCTCTATTGGACTTGATCTAGCCCCTGTCAGCCCCTTGCATTTCCCACCTGTCCCTGCTGTGTCCTCCAAGGTCCTGCCACGTGGCATCCATAAATGTCACACACAAACTTTCCCTTCTCCTCACATTCGCTCACACCATTGCTCTTTTCTCCTCACCCACCCAGTCCCAGTAATCCTATATAATAAAAGGGTAATATGCAAATTGACCCTAACAGCAGAATTACTGGGAATGACTGGTCACTATGACACACACTGACCACCAGGAGGCAGACGCTCAAAGCAGGAGCTGCCCCTGGTGGTCAGTGCGCTCCCACAGGGGGAGCTCTGCTCAGCCACAAGCCAGAAGGCTGCCAGTACAGCGGTGGTTGTGGGAGCCTCTCCCGCCTCCTCAGCTGTGCTAAGGATGTCCGACTGCAGCTTAGGCCTGCTCCCCGCTGGCAAGTGGACAACCCCCAAGGGCTCCTGGGCTGCCAGAGGGATGTCTGACTGCCAGCTTGGGCCCGATCCCCCGGGGAACAGGGCTAAGCCAGGAGGTAGACATCCCTTGAGGAGTCCCAGTCTGTGAGAGGGCACAGGTCAGGCTAAGAGCCCCCCAAGGGCACAAATTTTTGTGCACTGGGCCTCTAGTCTGTATATAAAAAAGCCTAAGTGACAGAATGACCAAATGATCAAACAACAAGTTGACTGGTCACTATGATGTGTACTGACCACCAGGGGGCAGGCACTCAATGCAGGAATTGCCCCCTGATGGTCAGTGCCCCACAGCCAACCCCCCAGCTGGCTGGCCCCCATCATGACTGGGCAAGATGGCCTTGATGAGCCCCCTTCACCAGCCAGGCCAAGGGACCCCACCCGTACAAAAATTTGTGCACTGGGCCTCTATAATAATAAAAGTGTAATATGCTAATTAGACCAGACGTCCTTCTGGACAACCTTCCAGATGAAGCCAGGGCTCCAAGGGAAGCCTGAGTCCTAGGTACCAGAGGGAAGCCAGTGCCAACAGCCAGGGGAAAGAAGACCTGCTCTTGCATGAATTTCATGCACTCAGCCTCTAGTGCCTAAATGTTATTGTGCCATTCTTCCCCATTTTCCTCCCAAGTAAAGGATTACGTGGTCATTTTGTAGGAGTCAGAGTCAGTTCAAATTCCAGTTGACACTAACCCAGTTAGTTTACCTCCGTGGGCCTCAGCTTCTGCATCTGAAAAACGGGGTTGATAATACCACCTGCCCAAGTAACAAGTATTTAACTGTGTAATGTGTTGAACACAGGGTCTGGCGCATAATAGATGCTCAATAAACATGAATTCCTTCTCTTTTTTACAGCAATTTCCATTCATATTATAATGACCTGTTTCACCCATTAGATGTTGAATTTTATGGGGTTTTTTATGCAGTTCTCTGTGTTTGCCCTATAAGAGTAGATTTCAAAACTTTTTCAGAAATGAGTCACAATAAAAAATATTTTACATTAAAACCCATACGTATAAATATCAAGTAGGTCAAGATACTCTCTGTCATTGCTGATTTTTTGTTTGTCTAACTGTTCTATAAATTGCTGAGAGAAGAGTGTGATTGTGGAATTGTCTATTTCTCTCCTTTAAAGCTGTCCATTTTTGCTCTGTATATTTTGAGGCTCTGTTATTTGGCATATATACATTTGCTATTGTTATCTCTTTGTGATGCATTGATCTTTTAATCATTATGAAGTATCTCTCTTTAGTTCTAGTAGCTAGTCTTTGTTCTGAAGTCTGTTTTATCTGATATTAATATAGTCACTCCAACCTTATCATACTTACTGTTTGCATGTTACATCATTTTTTATTACCTGTTTGCTTTCAAACCACATATATTCTTTATATTAAAAGTGGGTCTTTGAGGGTAGCATATAGTGGTATTTTACTTGTTTTTTTCTATTCTAGTAATCTCTGCCTTCTAACTAGAGTGTTTATTTTGCCCATTAACATTTAATGTAATTATGACTTCACTGAATATGGGTCTATCATTTTACTATTTATTTCCTGTGTGTCACCTCTGTTTTCAATTTCTCTATTCATCTTTCCTGCCCTTTATGGGGGATTCTGTTAATTTACCAATTGACTTTTCAGCCATGCCTCTTTATATTTCCTTTTCAGTAGTTGCTCTAATACATATTAATTTTCACTGTTTTCTTAAAGTTAGTATTATACTACTTTACATAAAATGTAGAAACTTTGCAACCATGTAGGTCCATTTATCCTAATTTCCACCACCCTTTACCCATAAAACAGTGTGATAGTTATTGCTTCAAACAGTCACAGGTAATTTTTAAAATATTTTTTAAAATGGTCTTTTATATTCGCAAATACGTACTATTTTTTATGTCTTTCATTCATTCATGAAGACCGGAGTTTCTCTCCAGCATCATTTCCCTTCAGACTGAAGAACTTCCTTTAGCATTTCTTATAGTGCATGTCTAGAGTGATGAATTCCTTTATTTGAAAAGGTCGTTAATTCATCTTCATTCCTTAAAAATGTTTTTTTTCTCTTCTTTTTTTTATTACATAAAGTTCTACAAAGATGAGATACATATATCTCTTTTTTCCCCTGCCCTTCCCCCAGCCTCCCCTACCCCCCAGTGTTTTGTGTCCATTGGTTATGCTTAAATGCATGCACAAAAGTTCCTTGGTTGATCTGTTACCCGCCCCCCCCCCCAACGTCCCCGTCCTTGTTGCTGTAATTTAACAGTCTGTTTGATGCTGCTCTGCCTCTGTATCTATTTTTGTTCACCAGTTTATAATGGTTATTATTATCCATAGATGAGTGAGGACATGTGGTATTTTTCTTTCATTGACTGGTTTATTTCACTTAGCATTATGTTCTCCAGTTCCATCCATGCTGCTGCAAATGCTAAGAACTCCTTTCTTTTTACAGCAGTGTAGTATTCCATTGTATAGATGTACCACAGTTTTCTAATCCATTCAGCTGCTGATGGGCACTTAGGCTGTTTCCAAATTTTAGCTATGGTAAATGGTGCTACTATGAACATAGGGATGCACATGTCCTTTCTGATTGGTGTTTCTGGTTTCTTAGGATATATTCCCAGAAGTGGGATCACAGGGTCAAAAGGGAGATCCATGTTTAATTTTTTGAGGAAACTCCATACTGTTCTCCACAGTGGCTGACCAGTCTGCATTCCCACCAGCAGTGCACGAGTGTCCCTTTTTCTCCGCATCCTCTCCAGCACTTGTCGTTTGTTGATTTGTTGATGATAGCCATTCTGACAGGTGTGAGATGGTACCTCATTGTTGTTTTGATTTGCATCTCTCGAATGATTAGTGACTTTGAGCATGTTTTCATATGTCTCTTGGCTTTCTGAATGT